>CAUYRT010077833.1:0-36008 GCA_963574885.1 Lepilemur ruficaudatus | reverse complement strand
CTCTGTCTGACACTGTGCAAACCCACATACACTGTTATTTTGTAATTTTTTTCACTATTAAAAATAATCTCGGCTGGACATGGTGGCTCACATCTGTAATCCTAGCACTCTGGAGGCTGAGGCGGGAGGATTTTTTTTTTTCAGGCAAGCATGAAAATGAGGTTTATTGAGGACAGAAAGTTAGGATTATAGGGCAAGAGCAAGATATAGGTTTACAGAGCATGGTACATACACCACAGATGACAACCATATCCATTGTTGCAGCAAAAGGAGAGCAAAAGGAAGGACACAAAAAAGCTAGGTGAGAGGATCACTTGAGCTCAGGAGTTCGAGACCAGCCTGAGCAGGAGTGAGACCCGTCTCTACTAAAAATAGAAAGAAATTAGCCAGACAACTAAAAACACAGAAAAAATTAGCCAAGTGTGGTGGCGCACACCTGTAGTTCCAGCTACTTGGGAGGCTGAGGCAGGAGGATCACTTGAGCCCAGGAGTTTGAGGTTGCTGTGAGCTAGGCTGACATCATGGCACTCTCGCCTGTGCACCAGAGCGAGACTCTGTCTCGAAAAAAAAAAAAAAAAAAAATGACGCCAACTCAGAAAAAGGAAATCATGGACCCAGGAAAGGGATGGGTTCAATGTAGGAAAGAAGTGAAGGGAATATCCAGGGTGTCGGTGAAGGGGGAGCCCAGAGCGACAGCAGAGCAGCAGCCCTGGGGAGCACTCAGCTCTTACTGCAGCAGGATCCAGGCCTCTGCTGAACACGTCTCCCCAGAGGCCACACTGGGTGGGACCCCCAACGTGTCTGAACGCACTGAGAGGAGACTCACAGGTATGGCAGAGTTTAGGGGTGTGTTAGGGATAGGGCTGTAAAACCAAGCAAACAAAAAAGTAGTGTAACTATGAACTCCAAGGAGAAAAGATTGTATGAAAAAGAAATGTAATTTAAGTATGCACTATATCTGAGACTATTCATAATATTGCAAACAATGAACATAGATTTAATCAAAGGTAACAAAAACTGTATTTGGAGGGTGGGTGAGGGGCAAGCGTGTGTGGGGAAGGAATGGGAGGGAAGGAGAGTGCAGATCAAATCCTCCTCTTCCGTAGTTGGACACTGCTCCTTTCGTGGTAGGTTCCTCTCGTGGACTCTTTCTGAGTCCTAGTAACCGCTCCCTCCCCTCGCCTGTCCTGAATTGCATGTCGTGCACAGGGGTGCTACTCATCTCCATGCAGGTGTGGCAGTGGGGACAGCATCCTGCCCAGGCCATTCTTGCTGTGAGACAGAAGCTTATTTCTTCTCTTTTCGTTCAGGCAGATTCTCCATGCCTGGTTCTTTCAGCTTCAGTTGCCACCAAGAGCCCCCAATAGTCTTACAATAAATTCACTTTGGCTCAGGTTGGCCACGTTCTATGTGGACAACCACGAAGTCTAATTGATATGTGCTGATACCAGAATAGTGGATGCCATGTAGGCAAACATGCCAAACATATGTGTCTCACTCATGTGTGTATCCTCCAGTGCTAGCTTGTCCTCCAGCGTCTGTTTATTGTGAAATAAGCCAACGTCTGCCACAGCCAGCTCTGGCTGCCCCACTCTCTTCCTCCCCCCAAACAAAGGAAGAAACTACAACCTTTGCTGAATGGGCTTATCCCTGAAACTGATTTCTCAGAGACTATTTCTCAGATGAAAATAGCAACATATAAGGGATTGCCAAAGCTTTTAATGACCCAAAAACACGCCATTTAAAAGAGAAAAGAAGCAAAACATTGCTATTCAGAGTCAATTAAAATCCACCAGGACATGGCATTTGCAAAAGCAATCCCCAGAACAATGTAAAAATGCATCTTAAAGTTTCTGAGGTGGAATTCAGAGAACAGAGAAAATGTCCTCAGGGGATAATATCATTTAAAAATACATGATGAAAATGAGATTAAAGTTTCACAAATGCCCTTGGAAGTCTTGAGAACAAGAATAAACATGGGGTTCATTAGGACCCTGCTGGTGGTGATGAGGCAGCCAGCAGGGAAACAGAGAAGCTAGGAGCACATGGAATACCTAGACCTGAACCCCCGGGGCTCCCAGGGATTCACTAATAACTCTCAGAACCACACACAGGCCATTGATTTAGGAAAAACAACACACAAGAGTCCAGTCTCAGAATCCAAGACCATGCTTTCACAAATGGTTTCAACCACTGAGAGTGGTAATGCTTCACAAAAAATGAGCATTTAGAGTTACTAAGGCTAAAGCCACTTACAGGAGTATAATTCCAATGGAAATGACCAGAGGTACAGCAATCTAGAGATTCTGAGAGAAGGCAGTTCTGGTTTTTGCTCTGTCTCTGATTTCTGTCTGACTTAGAATAAATCAATTTTTTTCTCCATGGGAGACATAGATAATGCTTTTTAGTAAACTGTCACTAAAAATTTTTCATTATGATGTTAATAATTGCCATAGTAATCAGAAACACACCATGTATCCATGACATGCAAATAAATATTCATAGATGGCTTATTCTATGTTGGTTCTATAATCTGCCTCAAGTCTCCAATTAAGCACATTGTCTTGGACAGAGAAGAAATGTCTGTCACAGCCATCTCTCCCCTCCCTGCCATTCAAGGGCCATATCTAGATGCAAAAAGAATGTGGTAGGGGATTGTCACACACACATATCAGGACATTCCATTTATAAACGGTTGGCATTTTTTACAGTGTCTCCACATCTACAATCTAAATGAGATTTTCATCATTGTGTAAAATAGCTGTTATTATTAATTATACTTCACAGAGGAGAGAAGTAAAGCCCAAATTAATAAGCCCTATGAGTGCAGATGTGAGCTCTGAGCAGCTGTGATTCTCAGAGTGCAGCAGGCAAGGGGAGGATGGCTTCTCCTCTTAGGGGTCTGCCCCACTGTGCTCATTGCTCTCAGCTGTCATTACTGAGACCTCAGGTTGCAGACTTAGCCCAGCCCCGCTTCTAAGCCAGCGCACCCAAGGGAAGGGTACACGTACCATGGGTGTTCAACCTTCAGCAGGTGCAGTCTGGGATAAGCCAAGTTCCTGTGGTGGCACGTAGATGTCCTGACCTTCCCTACCCCTCACCAAGTTGAGATCCTGCAAGATCTCATTTACAACTGCTCTAGACCCTAACTCAGTAAGCCAAAGGTCTCCCCCGCCACTCCCATTTTAATATACACAGACTTTTCCAGGAATGTAACCATCATGTAAATCTGGGGAAGATGGTACTTTGTTTTGTTTGGCACTTGAACAAAAGTTGTTCACAGTTTGGAAAATCACGACAAAGCTAGTCATAGTACAGTAAAACCTATTTTTTTTTTTTAATTTTTTTTTGAGACAGAGTCCCACTCTGTTGCCCTGGCTAGAGTGCCGTGGCATCAGCCTAGCTCACAGCAACCTCAAACTCCTGGTCTCAAGCGATCCTTCTGCCTCAGCCTTCCAAGTAGCTGGGACTACAGGCATGTGCCACCATGCCCAGCTAATTTTTTCTATATATTTTTAATTGGCCAATTAATTTCTTTCTATTTTTAGTAGAGATGGGGGGGGGTCTCACTCTTGCTCAGGCTGGTTTCGAACTCCTGACCTTGAGCGATCCGCCCACCTCGGCCTCCCAGAGTGCTAGGATTACAGGTGTGAGCCACCTCGCCCAGCCAGTAAAACCTATTTAATACGTGGATACAAACGCCCTATCCAACCCTGATTTTAGTCGGGATTCATTCTGAGTGGGGCTTGGAGGGAAGCGCAAAGCCATCAGGGAAAGGCAGGCAACCAGCCTTGGAGGTGGAGGGCCCCTCCTTTGGGTCCCAAAACCCCAATTTTTCCCACGGCTACGTAAGCAGAGCGGAAGCGGCCACAAGGTGACGCCACGCCGCTGCTGGGACCCAAGGGACTGGCTCCGCCCCTCCCAGCCCCTTGGTGCGGCAGGTGGCCCCATTCATAAACTTCACGGTAAGGCCGCCCCACCCTGACTGGCTATTTTGAACCCTGTTTATCAATCTGTAGTGAAGCTTTACTGTTTTTGAGTAGCCAGTTAAATACCCCTTTTACGGGTCTATTTTTGACACTACTGAATGCTGGGTTCAAGCATCTGATTGTATTTCACGACTTCCAACGGAGCCACACACAGGTATTTACATATTGGCATATATATTACCTTATATTTTTCCTTTTATGTTACGGTTGGGGCAGCGTATCAATTTTTTAAAATATATGTATAGATAGGATATAATCACTATGAGTTTTATTTCAGGCTGGTGAAAGGGTGTGACAAAATATTTGCCATAGAAAGAGGACTTGGGTATGACAGGGTTGAGAACCAGTATATTGGAGTATTGACCTTGTCAGGACTTCTCTGTTGGCTTTGGTGACTGGGTCCTTATCGCCCATCTCTGCTGGGCCATTGGTGCGGGTGAGGGTTCCTGCGGACATTCCTCTCCCCTCTATGGGACCAAGTTCCAGCACCTCCCTCATTCTACAGCCTCTGCTCCAGCCAGTGCTTATTGGGATGGTAAACAGTTAAGAGGTGCCAACGGGGGGTTGGGGAAAGGTTTGACTAAAAAGGAGCAGCACAAGGGAATCCACAGGGGCGACCCTATGTTGGTGGATACATGACTCTACATTTGTCAAAACCCATAGAAATGTTTGCCACTGAGAGTGAGTTTCACTGTATGCAAAGAGAAAAAAAAAAAAAAAAAAACAAGCAGAATGTCAGGGAACCCAGAGTGGAATGCAGACTATGACAAATGAATCTGTGTCACAATTGAATGGCACAACTCCACTGAAGGGGGTGGAGAAGAAGGGAGCTGACCTAAGAGACTTTGGGAAACTGTGATTAGCTAAAGGGTAAAGCAAGTGCAGGAACACTGTACTTTAGTCTAAATTTGTTTCTCGCAGGGTATGGGTTAGTAGTTCTGAAACTCCATTACATTTATATTACGGTTGAACAAATAAGGAAACATACTGTGGGTGATGAGCACTGGTTTTCTCACTGCCAAGAGAAAAGTTCAATATACATAAATGGAATCATACACTACGTAGCTCTCTGTCTTCTTTCACTTAGCTTTGTCATTGCATGAGCCAATAGTTTGTTCCTTTTTATTGCTGAATGGTATTCCATTGTGTGGATGTCACACTGCTTATCAATTTACCTGTTGAAGGACATCTGGGCTGTTCTCAGTCTGGGATGACAAACCTGCTATAAACATTCACATTCGTAAACATGCATGGACTTTAGCTTCTTTGTGTCCTCAGTACCCTCCCCCACCCTCAAAACTGGAACAGTTTCTCGGCCTTTCCTTTTCTTTCATATTCTCAACAGTTTGAGACAGTACAGGCTTTACATGTTCACCTGGGTCTGTCGGATGCATCCTCACGGTTAGACTTGGGTCACCTTTTGCTGGCATAAATACAATGGGAATGGTGCTATACTATTCTCAGAGCATCACACCAGAGGGTCTGATTTTGTTGTCTGCCAGATTTTTCCACCATAACATGACCATTTCCCCCTCATAATTCAGCAGGATTTTCTGGGAAAATATTTCAGGAATGCGTCGATACTCGGTTCCTCAGCAAACCTCCTCTATTCACCAGCCTTGGCCTCTATTGAAAGCTCCTGCCTGAATCAGCCACAACTGATGGTGCCAAATGGTGATTTTCTCTTTCCAGTATCCCTTCTACAATTAATAGTTGGCATTCTACTGTAAGAAAGACCTCTCTCCCTCTCTCTCTCTCTCTCTCTCACCAGGATGAGTCATAGGTTTATTCAAGTATTTGTAATTCATTACTGTTGTTATTGGCTTTGACACTTGAACTGCCCCAGATTTGGCCAGTGGGAGCCCCTCCAGGCTGGCTTCTGCATTCTTTTGCCTTGCAACCTTCATTCTTTGAGCACCTCCTTCCTTGCTGGCAAGCAGGAGGTTCCCCTCTTACCTCGTACTTTTCCTGCCCCAATCTTGGAATCAGCCATTTCTCTAAGGAATCCTGGGTCCTTCTAGTGGAAGATGGTATTTAGAGAACCAGTCTGGACATGCAGTATGCTCCTTGTGCTGTGGTGTCCCTGCTTCTCAATGGACAGATTTAGGAAAAAAATACACCCATATAGATTCATATGTACACACACATTTGTACACTCACGCATCTGTAACTATCTCAGGGTTCTTTCTAGCCTTCCCAAACTTTCCATGTTTATAAGTCCTTTCTCTAATGGTGAGAAACCATTAACCTCGATATATTTACTTGTTTGTTCAACATAACCAATCTCCCAACCATGCTGGCTGACTGTCACCTGCTACCTCTCCCGACTGAGCAAGCCCTCTGCCCTTGGGAAGCTCTCTGATCTACCTCATCTCCATCTCCCTGGGCATCCTGTGTTCCCCAGGTCCGGCGGGCATACCGCTGCCTCCTTCCGCCCTTGCTACCACACAGCAGGCAGTAGGGCAGCTCCGAATTAAACTCTGGGAAGGGAAAATGCAAAGGGCTACAAGAGTTTTGAAGGCTGCGAGCTGTGGTATTTATAGTTACTCTTCTGTAGTCTGAAGGTACGGGCTGATGAGGACTCAGTGGGGCTGTCTGTGGCCTTGGTCGGAGAACATGGGTTATGCTCACTTGAAAGTTTTTTTAAAACCACTTTATTGAGGTATGATGGATATGTAAAAAACTATACACATTTAATGTATACAAATGATGAGTTTGGGGGTAAGTATACTCCTATAAAACCATCCCTGCCATCAAGGTCATATGTCATCAAGGTCAACACCTCCTAAAGTTTTCTCCTGTCCCCTTATGATAATAATTTGTAATAATAATAATATTACATGCATGTATGAGTGTATGTGATAAGAACACTCAACATAACATCTACCCTCTCAGCAAATTCTAACTATACAAGACAGCATTATCAGCTAGGGCGCTATGCTGTATAGTAGCTTTCCAGAGCTTGCTTATCTTGCGTAGCTGGAACTTTGTATGTGTCCTCTGACCATCATCTCCCCAGTGTCCCCTCCCTCACTCTCTGGAAACCACTATTCTACTCTCTGTTCCTATGAGTTTGACTATTTTAGATTCCACGTATAGCTGACATCATACAGTATTTGTCTTTTTGTGCCTGGCTTATTTCATTTAGCACAATGTCCTCCAGGTCCGTGCATGTTGTTGCTAATGACAGCAACTGAAAACTTATTTTTTTAAGACTGAAAACTCTTCTGAAAGTTTTTTAGATGCCGTCTTTGCCAACTCCCAACCTCAAGCAATCCTGCTGCCTCAGCCTCCCGAAGTGCTAGGATTGCAGGTGTGAGCCACTGTGCCCGGCCAAGATGTCTTCTTTTCTACTTGGGGCTGCATCCTATTCTCACAGGGTAATCTTTCTGTCCCACTCAGGCTGACGATCTGCAAAATAGCCCTGCTGAGCTTTTCTGCCTCTGCAGAGACAGTGCTGTGATTTATAGGGGCTTCTACTCTCGAGGTTTTTCTTGAATTGTTTTTCCTGAGCTGATTATTCCCTACCTCAATCTGCCTCTCTCCAATTTGGTGGTGGCGGGCAGGTAATTTGTGAGAACATGCACAATTTTATTAATTAGCCTTTTTTCTCGATTACCAGGCCATCCCCAGACTTTATGTTCTCCCTTCCCTTTGGCCGCCTGAGTCAACCTCTTTGTCAGGTTGTCAGTAGATACCCTTTTGCTATTAAAAAAAGTTATTATGGTGGCTTGCTTCTGTAGTCCTAGCTACTGGGTAGGCTGAGGCAGGAGGATCGCTTGAGCCCAGGAGTTTGAGGTTGCTATGAGCTAGGTTGATGCCACTGCACTCTGTCCTGGGGGACACAGTGAGACTCGGTCTCAAAAAAAGTTATTATGTACTTAGTGTGTATGTCAGGGGCAGTAGTTCTGTGACATGGCTTCTTGACAGAGGCAGCTAATTGTCCACTGATATCCTTCATGCTTAAATAATAAATAATTCCCCAGTTCTAGGTGGGTTCATGGCCACCCAGCTAAAAGCTACATTTCCCAGCTTCCCTTGTATCTGGGTGTGGCCATGTGCCTGAATTCCGACCAATGGGAGGTGAGCAACAGTGATTATGCCATTTCCAGGTCATGCCCTTAAAAGGAATGACTGTGTGCTACCCTTTCTTTTCTCTCTTCTCACTGGCCAGGATGTCAACATGATTGCAGGAGCTAGAGCAGCCACCTTGGGACTCAGGGATGGAAGCCACATGTGGAGAATGGCAGAGACACTGTATCACCTCTGGACTACCTGCCTTTGAACTATTATGTAAGAGAAAATCAAAATTCTATTTTGTTTAAGTTCACAAAAGTTTCGAGGTCTTTGACTACCTGGACTATATCCTAAGTAGAACAGCTTTACCCAGAAGCCTGTACTTCCTCTTTATTTATATATATTTACGCTTTCTTATTTCAAATTTTATGTTTTATGCCCATATTTTAAAAAATTAAACTGTTAGCCAGTGGTTCAACTAATTTTTTTCAAAGAACCAGCTTATGGAGTCATTTATTTTAGTGTGCTTATTAGTTTAAGATTATTTTTACTACCTTTATATTTGAATGAATTTTAAGCCATTTATAAAATTATGAGGTCACGTTCTTTTCTCCTCAACGTTCTTTCTACATTGTTCCATTGCCTTATGCCATCTAAAATTGCTGGAAAAAAGTCTGAGGCCAGTCTCATTTTACTCCCTTTAGTAGATTGTCCACTTCTTCTACCTGAACGTTTGTAGTAGGATGCTTTTGTAAGAGCTATCCTGGTCTCAGTGATTTCTTAACTCAGTTTACCTGGAATATAGTCAATTCTGTTCTTTTGCCAATTTGGGTCTTTTAAGTTTCATAAATGACTCTGTTCTTTTGTTTTTGACTACTTTATGGAGTTCCATCTTTTCCTTTGTCATCAGGGATTCTATCTGTATATTGGTTCAACATAACTGTCCTATGATCTATGGTTTCTCTCCAGTCACCTCATCTCTGTACCCGACTTTATTGTGTGATATTCACGTCATCTTTATCATGTGATAGTCTCACACCTATCACCCACATCACTTTCTGTCCTGTCAACTCCACTTCTTGTGACTTCCAGATAGTTAGTAGGTTTTTCTTTTGTTTCTTTCTTTACTCTTTTCAGTCCCCTTTTCATCTTATTTTGGTTTCTCTAATTTTTTATTTCACAGGGTCCATATTATATTTAATTTCCTTGAGAGTACAGAGAGGATTCTTTTCAAATAGTTTCTTCCTGGAATCATTTCACTCTCAATATGAAGTCATTATATGTATTTTCCTCCCGACATTCTATGGGAGAGGAAGTAGTATCTTACATAGATCCCATGGTATATCTTTACTAAAAATAGTGACTATATTTTAGTTTTTAAAAAGTGTCTGCCTTAACCAGCCTGGGCAACATGGTGAGACCCCATCTTCACAAAACAAATTTAAAAATTAATTGGGTGTGGGGGTGCACATCTGTAGTCCCAGCTACTCAGAGGCTGAGGCAGGAGGATCCCTTGAGCCCAGAAGTTAAAGGCTGCAATGAGCTGTGATTGTGCCACTGCACTCCATCCTGGGCAACAGAGCAAGAGTCTGGGAAGGAAGGAAGGATGGAAGGAAGGAAGGAAGGAGAAGGGAGAGGAAGGGTGAGGAAGGGAGGAAGGAGAGGGAAAGGAAGGGAAAGGAAAGAAAAGGAAAGGAAGAGAAAAAGAAAACAAAAAAATGGCCAGGTGCTGTGGCTCACACCTGTAATCCTAGCACTTTGGGAGGCCAAGGCCAAAGGATTACTTGAGGTCAGGAGTTCAAGACCAGCCTGAACAAGAGTAAGATCCCCATCTCTACAAAAAATTAAAATATTAGCCAGGTGTGGTAGCACAAGCCTATAGTCTCAGCTACTTGGGAGGCTGAGGCAGGAGGATCACTTGAGCCCAGGAGTCTGAGGTTGCTGTGAGCTAGGCTGATGCCACAGCACTCTAGCTGGGGTGACAAAGACTTTGTCTAAGAAAGAAAGAAAGAGAAAAATGTTTACCTTTAATCTAAAAACTTTTTAGATATAACCTCTATTTTACAGAAAATTAGTGGCTAGAGAATTAAGCTAAATATCACCACAAGGATGCAAACAGACACATCTAGAAGGTGGAACATCTGGCCGGGTGCGGTAGCTCATTCCTGTAATCCTAGCACTCTGGGAGGCGGAGGCTGGTGGATTGTTTGAATTCAGGAGTTCAAGACCAGCCTGAGCAAGAGCAAGACCCTGTCTCTACCAAAAATAGAAAAAATTACCTGGGCATGGTTGCGCATGCCTGTAGTCCCAGCTACTTGGGAGGCTGAGGCAGTAGGATCGCTTAAGCCCAGGAGTTTGAGGTTGCTGTGAGCTAGGCTGACGCCACAGCACTCTAGCCCGGGCAACAAAGTGAGACTCCATCTCAAAAAAAAAGAAGATGGGACATCCTATAGGACAACTCCATTGCTTTCACTAACCAGTGTCCTAAAAAGGGGACTATACTAGATTAAAATAAATTAAGGGGAAATGTGTGGACCTAGATTGGGTATGAGTTTGTCCAGCTGTAATAATAATTTGAGTAAATTTGAGAAACTATAATATGGCCTGGAAATTAGATAAGATGAAAATATACTGAAATATAAAAGCAGAGGGTGTTAACTAAATGAAACAGATCATTAAAAAGTTATAAAACAACTTTAGAGTATGATATTTGGTTTTACACACCACACACGCACACACGGTTGTTATAGCGGTGTTCTCTAGGTGGTTGTTTTTTAACTTGTTTGTATTTTCTATGTTCAACAAAGCATACGCACCGCTTATGTAATAATAAAGTGTTTTAAATAGTGACATAGATTTAAATGGGACAGGCTTACAGTGAAGATAATAAAGTTTAAGCTTCAGAGCCTCTAATTCCACATGGGCCTTACAAGGCTCTAGGAGGACTTCTAGCAATTTTGTATCATACTTTTGTGGAGGCTTTATTTTATTTTTAAAGGTCTAGCACCTTTTTATTGTGGTAAAATATATATAACATAAAATGTACCATTTTAACAATTTTAAATGTACAGTTCAGTGGTATTAAATACACTCCTGTTGTGCAACCATCACCACCATCCGTCTCCAGAACTTTTTCATCTTCCAAACTGAAACTCTGTACCCATTAAGCAGCGACTCCCCATTCCTCCCTCCACTCAGTCTTCTTATTTTTAAGGGTTTCCAAAATTCTATAAGTTTCAAGTTCCTCAAAACCTGGGACCAGCCTCACCTCACAACCAGATTTCCTGGTAACTCCTGTGCAAGCTCTGAAACGACCCCTTGCACTGACAAAGTGGCTTTATCCTCAAGCCAAAGCACAGTCAGTATAGTTGAGGAGATTGTCAACAAAGTTCTCATCACCAAATGTGCAAAGAGCAGTGACTGTGGCAGCATCAATATCACTGCATGCACAAGGATTCCTCCCGGAGATTGTACCTAACACTTGAGCTTACATCTCTTTTGCCAGAACATAGTCACATGGCCTTATCTAGCTGCAAGGGGGCAGGCCAGGAAATATAATCTTTCTTCCAGAAGAGCTTGTGCCCAACTGAAAATCAGGTATTTTATTACTAAAGGACTAGAGAGAATAGATATTGGGATAGACAACTAAGCATCAGTCATATGGTTTTTAAAAAGATTCAATGTGCTGGGTTTTGAGGTTTGCTGGAGACAGGGAGGAAGGGGTAGACATCTTAAAGCACCATTTATACAATTGCTTAGCATCTTGTTTAGAGCCCAAAACTCTCCTGCTCACAGTTAGCTTTCCAGACTGTATACTCAAGCCTTCTTCCACTGAGGGTTAATGAATACCACAGAAGTGGGCTTAACACACCTGTACGGAAAAGAGAAAAAGTCCTCTTCCCAATTGACTTTGGGATATCGCAATGGCCAAATATATCCAAACCACATGTCTAAACCAATAAGCTCTATTGTTGTGGTTAAGCCTTGACTATGAAAAGCAACGAATCTGTTTATTAATTACCATTACTTTTATACTGTGTGTCCCTTTCCAGGCTGTTTCTAGGGAAATGCAAACCACAGGATGTGGTTTCTGACCCTATTCTTAGAGAATGTGAGCCTAGAGGACATTCTCCCCATGTAGTAAACAAAAGAAAATGTGGAAAGGGAGTTCAGAAGTTGCTTCACAGACTGGGGAGCTGTAACAGGTGTTCGAGCAGCAGCACAATCTAAATGACCAGGTGTGAGGGCCGACGGAACCAGATGAGAAAGCATCCTGGTGCGTCAGCCCTCTCCCTGACTTTACAATGAGACGCAAAAATCAACTCCCATCTTGACTTTTGTGCACAATGGTTGTCAAACCGTTCTTCTAAATTTGTTGCACTTGGCTTTGATGGTTAATACTTTATAGAAGTAAAGTCTGGAATTTTGTCCAAATTAGAATACAATTTCCGCCGGAAATGGGCTTGGATGGTGGTGAGCCTGCTTGGTTCTTTGGTCCTGATCGAGCTACCCGAAGATTTGGGCTCTTTCTTCCTCTGGCTCAAGGGTGAGGGATGCTGTCACTCTGAGAGGGCATGGCTTGCTGATCCGAGCAGAGCTGCTCATCAGGGTTCTACTCCTCCCAGCTGGCGCCCTCACAAGGCCAGCCTCTCCGTAAGAAACTAATTACTTCTCCTGCTCCTTCTGTTTGACCTCCTACAGGAAATAAACCCTGCAAAAGGAACCAGACCACCGTAGCAGAGCACCAGAGCAGGCAGCAACTGTTCCATAAGCAGAGAAGGCTACCGCAGATCCACCAGGGTGTGGGGGAGGCCGGCCTCATGCAAAACTCAGGAAGGCTGGGTTTCCCATGGACAGGCAGCCCTGAAAGTCGTTTGGGGTAGGTTGCATTCGGAGTAAGGGAGGGTTGAAAGGCAGGGAGGGCATTTTCCTCTTAGTGGCAGAGGAGCTTCCAGACGGCTGTCTTCCCTTGCTGTCTGCCTGGCCCACTGCTTTCTCAGCAAGTTCTGGGAGAGCTATGTCCTGGAGTCCCGACAAGGCCTGGGGAATGTCAGGGCATGAATAAGGCATAACAGCACTCTGGAGGAAAGGGGAGGCTCCTCTGCATTTCCCCTTCCTGAAGGCCTGCGCTGGTTTTTCATGATGTCATCCATTCATCATTGTGAGCTGACCGGTGGTCCCAGGGCTTGGCCAGCTACCCAAGGCCAGGAGGGAAGAGAGAGATCCCAGGACAAATGTGCAGCAGGCCCCTGAGCATGTGTAGAAATGTCATCAGCTCCACATAGAAACACTTGGTGGAAATCGAAGAAGACAGTAAAAGTCACAAGATCCTATCCAACCTTCCCTTCCCTGAATGCCTGGGAAGAATTCAGGGGCCTCTTGCCTGTGGAAGGGGAACAGAACCCTGGAGTGAGCTTGGGTGTGGAGGAGGGACTGCTCTGCCAGATGCTTCATTCTCCAGAATTCAACCTGTTTCCTGACTCCGTGGTGTTTGAAAGCAACTTTGTCCAGGTACGCTTGGGTGGCTCAGAATAGCATTTCTTGATTCTTCTAAACCTGTTCCAAAATGTGACCAAGAGAGTCCATCCCTGAAACTAGAGTGGAGTAAGAATTCAGGCCAGGAGAAGTTATCGGGCCTGGAATGCAAGGCTACCTCATTTACCTGGGCTTTGCAGAGCCACAGACAGGGCTACTCCTGCACACAGTGGTCACCTGGGGAGAGAGGTCGGGCATTCTCTGCTCTGAACAGAGGATTTGGTATTCAAATCCCCAGTTTTCTTCATCCCCCAGGCTGTCACCCAAAGCAGATGAACAAAAAGGCAGTGAAATGAGATACCCTTTAAGGATTAAGAACAGAAATGCTGATTAGTGAAAAAACAGGTCCTCAGGACCCAGAGAGACCTGGGTTCAGATTCCAGCCCTCTGCTTTCCCCTTGGGGAGGCATCATTGTGCAAGTAACCAGCGTACCCTGAATCATTTCCTTTATTGTAAAAGGGTTGGATTGACCTGAGAATTGAATGCAAATACAGCAAGCAAAGTACCTAGTCTAACAGGCACCCAGTACATTTTTGTTTCCTTGCCTGGGCTCTCCACTAGCCAGATGGAACCCAGAACAAACAGAACTTTGGAGTCAGAAGGGACCTCCCTGTTCAGAGAAGGTGCAGGAAATAATAGGACCCCTCAGAGAATGGCTAAGAGGAAAAATTTTCCAAAGGAAGGCCAGGAAACAGTCCAGGAGGATTTATAGGAATATAATAGATACCAGAGAACTCCTGGGTTATAGTTCTTATGAGCAATTGTTAATAGTAGGTCATTTAAATGCTATTACAGTTGTTTAACCAATATAGGTTAAAACAGTCATTCTCAACAAGCAGTGATTTTTGTCTCTCACTGCCAAGGGACATTTGGCAACATCTGGAGATATTTTTGGTTGTCACAATTTGGACTGGGGGTTGGGGGGTGCTACTAGCATCTAGTGTGTAGAGGCCAAGGATGCTGCTAAACATTCTACAATGAGTAGGATAGCACCCCCGACACCACCACCCAACAAAAAATATCCAGCCCAAAATGTTAACAGTGCCGAGGTTGAGAATCCCTGGCTAAAACATACTGCTGCTTTTGCTAAATGCTCAGGCTGTGCCTGGGGGCTGCATTGCAGGTCAAAAGGGGCAGGAATTGGATAGACATCTGCAAAGCCTCCAACACTATGGCCCTTGGGGTGACCTCCTCTGTGCCCTGCCTGCCCCTTCCCAACATCCTCCTCATGGCCAGCGTCAAATGGCACCAGGGGCAGAGCCAGACATGGAACAGACCATCTACAGCCCCAAACATCATCCTGAAGAGGTAAGCAACAAAGACGGGAATGGAGGACATGAGTGAAGGGCAGACCCGAAGTGGAGGCTGCTTGGTGACTAAAATCAGGGTGGAGAGAAAGCAGAGAAGTCATCAGCAGCGACATTAATTGTAGTCAACCGTAATCCAAGACAGGTGGTGTGCTGGAAGGACAGAGATCAAGTGGCTGAGGGAGGTGTCACATGGACAAGAGTGAGGGGTCAGTCTACATGCCCACTTTCCTTCTCACTGCACTCACCCCGCTGAACTCAGGAAAACTCTTGGCATTTGGCTGAGTGGCAAGGAGGGATAGAGCTCTGGCAGATGGAGCATGGGTTGAGAGAGGCAGATTGGTTCTAGTCCTTCATATGCAACTGACTAAACTCAATTTTTGAGTCACGAGTCACTTGCTACACCTCAGTTTTTCTATTGGTAAAATGAATGGTACTCTCAGAACTGTGATGTATAGTGACATCATGCTTGTCTGGGTTCAAACAGCCCTTTTCGATGTTTGAGCCTCTTCGAATAATCTGTAGTATGTCTCAAAAATCTCCAGATATTCCCAGAAGTCCAGGAAAACCCTTCATTTCTCCATGCTACCTTAGTGATGAACCTCTTCATTATGTTCTTAGTGTACCTCTAGCAAGGACGGCCCAGTCCTAACTAGTATTAGATCCAAAGCCAGCTCCTGAGGAAAGAATAATTGAGGCATTAAGGTCAATGAATGCACAAGCTGGACAGTGGGGACAGCTCCCTTGGTGCTATCAAGAAAGAAATTGCAAAACCCTATGACTCCAGCCACCTTACTCCTAGGCTGCCTCTCTCAAGCAGGAATTACCAGCATAAGAATCATGCCAGGACCATACCCCAGACCTACTAAACCTGAATCTATGAGGGTGTATTCAGGTGTCTGCATGTTAAACAATCTTCCCAAGTATATTTGATCCCTCAATGTTTCAGCACCACTGTGCTAAGTGCCCTTTCTTCTATGTCCAAAACCTCAGTCCTAAAGGAGACATTCCTTGTTTTAATGAAGATAGGGTCGGATCAGAAGCAACGGGGTTGTCAATGTGTGTCTTCCCTGGTGGCTTCAGGATTCTCCCATTGAAGTTTGTGGAGCTCCAGGTCTGTGACCGCCTTCAGCGCATCCTGCGGTTGAGGACAGTCACTGAGAAGATCTATTACCTAAAGCTCCACCCCAACCATCCTGCAACTGTCTTCCACTTCTGGACCCGACTGGTTCAAATTCTGCAGAAGGGTCTCTCCATCACCACAAAAGACCCTAGGATTCTTGTCTCTCACTGCCTGGTACCCAAGAACTGCTGCAGCCCCTCAGGAGACTCCAAGGTAAGGGAGCACCATTGCCAGCCTTCAGCCAAGGCCAGAGCTGAGAGGTAGACCTTACGCCAGCTGGTATGTGAGCACCCTATGAAGGCGATCTCAGCCTTATGCCTTTTCTAAACAGCTTTATTGAGGTATCATTTACAACCATAAAATTCATCCATCGTATGTATACAGTTCAACACTTTCAGTAAATGTATAGAATTGTGCAACCATCACCACAATCCAGTTTTAGCACATTTCCATCTCTCTAAAAAATTCCCTCTTGCCCATTTGCGTCATTCCCTGTTCCTACTCCCAGCTCTAGGCAACTATTCGTCTATTTTCACCTCTATAAATTCATCTTTTTTAGATATTTCATATAAATGGACTCCTATCATACAACAAATAGTCTTTTGTGTCTGGCTTAGCATAATGTTTTTCAGGTTCATCCACATTGCAACATGGGGCCCACCCCAGGGCAAAGGCACAGCTATCAGCAGTTTGTTCTTTTCAGTTGCTGAATAGTATCCCTTTATGTAGATTTACCACATTTTTGTATCCATTCACTGGTTGATGGACATTTGGATTGTTTCCAGTTTGGGCTATTATGAATAATGCTGCCATGAACATTTGTGTACAGGTTTTTGTAGACATATGTTTTCATTTGTCTTGGGTAGATTCCAAGGAATGAAATTTCCAGGTTATGTGGTAAGTTTGTGTTTAACTTTTAAAGAAACTGGCAAACTGTTTTCCAAAGCGGCTGTACCATTTTACATTCTCACCAGCAACACATGAGGGTTTCAGTTTCTCCACATCCTCACCAATGCTGGTATTGTCTGTCTTGTTTACTGTAACCATTCTAGCAGGTGTCTAGTGGTTTTAATTTGGATATCTGTGTGCTAGTGGTTGCTATAAGGAAAACAATGTGAGTATCTGTAATGACTAATGATGAAGAACTTTTCATGGGCTTATTTATTGTTTGTATATCTTCTTTGGTGATATGTCTATTCAAATATTTTGCCCATTTTTAAATTGGGTTTTGTCTTATTGCTTTGTAAGAATTCTTTGTGTATTTTGGATACAAGTCCTGTATCAGGTTTATGGTTTGCAAATATGTTCTTCCTGTCTGTGAATTTTCATTTTCTTAATGATATCTTTTGAGGAGAAAAAACTTTTAATTTTGATGAAGTGTAATTTATCAACTTTTTCCTTTATGGATCAGGTTTTTGGTGCATATCTAAGAATTCTTTGTTCAATTTAAAGTCACAAAGATTTTATCCCATATTTTCTTCTAGGAGTTTTGTAGATTTAGTTCTTACATTTATGTCTATCATCCATTTTGAGTTAATACATATACATGGAATGAGGAAAGGTTCTAAGTAGTAGACTATCGTTTCCCCATTAACTTGTCTTGCACCTTTGTTAAAAATCAATTGATCATAAATGTAAGAATTTATCTCTGAATTCTCAGTTCTGTTCTGTTGATGTATTTGCCTATTCTTGTGCCAATACCACAATGTCTTGATTAATGTAGCTTTATATTAAGTTTTAAAAATGGGTGGTATAGGTCTTCCAATTTTGTTCTTTTTCAAATTGTTTTGGCTATTCTAGATCTTTTGCATTTCCATATAAATTTTAGGATCAGTTTGTCAATTTCTGAAAAAAAAAAAAGCCTGCTAGAATTTTGATGAGTGTATGTTGAATGTACATATCAATTTGGAGGAGAAGTGCCATTTTGACAGTGTTGAGTCTTCCAACATATGGAGATGGAATTTCTTTCCATTTCTTTCAATCTTCTTTAATTTCTCTTAAATTAAAAGAAATGTTTTTAATTTTCAGTATTTAACAAAAATGTTTCATAGTTTTCAGTAAACAAATTTTGTACTTCTTTTGTTAAACGTATTCCTAAATATTTTGTTGTTGTTGATGCTATTGTAAATGGAATTGTGTTTTCTAAATTTTACTTTTGGATTATTCATTGATAGTATATAGAAATACAATTGGTTTTTTTATATGAATCTTGTTTATTAGTTATAGTAGTTTTTGTGGATTCCTTGGGATTTTCTGCATACATACATACATTCATGCCTCTGCAAATTAAGACAGTTCTGCTCCTTTATTTCCAATCTGGATCAATTTGTTTGTTTGTTGCTTTATTTCATTAGCTAGAACCTCCAGTATAATGTCTGATAGAAGAGGCAAAACAGACATCCTTGCCATTTCCCAATCATAAGGAGAAAACAAATAGTCCTTTGCTATTAAATATGATGCTAATTATGGAATATTTTTAGATGCCCTTTATGAGGAAGTTCCCTTTATTCCTAGTTTATTGAGGTTATTCTTTTTCTTTTTCTTTTTTTTTTTATCATGAATGAGTGTTGGATTTTGTTAAATCCTTTTTCTGTATCTATTAAGATGACCATGTGATTTGTCCTTTATTCTGTGAATACAGTATATTACATTAATTGCTTTTATGATGTTAAACCATGCTTGTGTTCCTGCAACAAATTCTGCTTGGTCATGGTGTCTATAATTTTTTTTATATGTTACTGGATTCATTTGCTAGCATTTTGTTAAACAATTTTGCGTCTATGTTCATGAGAGATGTTGGTCTCTAATTTTCTTGTGACATCTTTGTGATACCCTGGCTTTGATATCAAGTTAGTATTAGCCTAATTGAACCAGTTGGGAAATGTTCCCTTCTCCTCTATTTTCTGAAAGAGTTTGTGAAGAATTTTGATTACTTGTTCCTTAAATATTTGATAGAATTGACTGATGAAACCACCTGGGCTGTTTTGTCCAAGGTCTTTCAGCACAAAGAACATAAGCCTGACTTGAGCTACAACATAAACTCCATGAAGGCAGGGATTTTTATCTGTCCTCTTTACTGCTATATCCCTATTACCAGGCACATAGTTGACATTCAATAGGTACTGAATGAATGAATGAATAAATATGGACAGCATGCACAACTGAAGTACCTTTGGGATATCACAGTCAACAGGAAAGAAATTAATTGTACCCAGGTGTAAAAAGCAGCTCAATATAGTATTTTTCTTAGACAAATTAATTTTGAAAACATTCATTAAATTCCTATAATAAATATATGATTCCCCTACATTTAAGTATAAAACCAAGTAGCATAAACTTTATAATAAATTATTTTAAGGTATATTAATAGGAATAGGTTGTCTACTAAATTATGTCAAAATTATACAATGGTGATATATCTTTAAGGCACCGAAGGATATTTATATAAATACAGGCAGTGTAAACAAACAGTTATGGCCTCAGAAATGCCTCTATGAGCAGCTGGTATGGCTGCACAGCGGAAGAGTTTGAGTTCTAACAATTTAGAATCTGGACTATGATATTAGGACTATGCAGAAACCCTTAGGCCTTAACCACCTGGTTTTGTTTTGTTTTGTTTTTTCTCCATATAGTTAGTACAGAAGAAACCCCAAGCCTCCCAGCCCAGTGAGAGCCTCATTCGGCTAATGGCCAAGGGAGAGAGCGAGGCTCTCTCTCAGATTTTTGCCGACTTGCACCAGCAGAACCAGTTCAGGTACATGACTTAAATCAGGCCAGCCTGACATTCCTTCGTGCAGCCCAGATGGTCTGGGCGGTGAGATCCAGAAACCAAATACCTTGCTTAATGAGCACAGGGAGGGGGCATGGAAAGCTGCCACTCAGTATCCAGTCTTTATTTTACTTATTTATTTTTTTGTGTGTGGCATTGTAGCTCACTGTAACCTCACACAGCTAGCATAGTAGGCTTGACTCCAGAGGAGGAATTTCATAAAACCTGAATAGTAAATCTCTAACAGTGAGAATAAGTTAGTAACACAGGTGGGAAAGTAAACCCTAATTTCTAAAAACTAACTTCTAATCCAGTTTTTAGTCCTACAGAGAAATATCCAAAATATTGTTTAAAACATTATCTACTTATTGGGTTCACTGACCCACTCACCTGGTCCCTGCTTGGACTTCATGGAGCTTCTAAATATATAGTCTGTTCTGGAAAGCTCCATGGTACAGACCTATCCTCCCCATGCCTAAGGAAATGTGCCTATATGTACAGATGACTTAGCCTTGAGTCTTAAGACTGATCAATACGAGAGAGACAGGAGTTGAGAGCGCTTAGACCAGAGGGAACCACAACCAGAGAACCAGTCCCAGGTCAAGTGGGACCCAGGGTCCTAGTGCATATTATCTGTGGTTTAATAGAAAAGGGAGAACAGAAATAAATTAGTAAATGTCACCAGGAGAGAAAAATGAGGTGTCAAGAGATTTTTGTCACTACAGGAACCATTTGGACCAGCAGCCCAGAGGCAGAACAAACCCTCTGTCTTTCTGAGTGCTGGTAATAAACTGAAAACAGCAGGGCTCAGAGGAAGCGATCTCTTGTAGTGGTCAAGAGAATGTAGACCTGGGCCCAAGTCACTGTTCTAACTGTACCCTTGAGCATATTGCTTAACTTTTCTAGGCCTCAGTTTTCAGATCTGTAAAATGGAAACGATAATAATGCTCACCTTATCCAGATATTGTCAAGATCAAATGATCTCATACACATTAAGTACTTGGCACACCCCTCAGCAGATTTAGAGGCAAATACAAGTAAGCTCTCAATAAATGTTAACTTGTAGTATTACTCCAACTCGGGCTGGAGCTAGAAAAGTATTAATACAAGAAAAAGACCTATCTGTTGCCCAGTGTAAAGGACATATGCTGGAAATTGTCACTCTATAGATCACACAGAGATCTATAATTAAGGAACTGCTGGACAAGATGTCACATTGCTGAGCTAGAGGGCACTAGACACTAATAGAGCAAGATATTTTGAAGCAACTTCTTGATTGTCTCAAAATACTAAATCACTGATTTTTAAATTACTATTTAAAGGACAGCTTCTGTTTCTTTCTCACTGGCCACAACTCAAGTCACCTGGCTCCACCCAGCTGCAAGGGAGGCTGGGAAATGTACTCTCCATTCTGCATAGCCATGTGCCCAACACAAAATCAGCTGCTTTGCCCCTGAGGGAGAAAGGAAGAAGCGTTACTGGGGGCCTTCTGGCACCAACAGCTTTTAATATCTCCTGAAGGTCAGAGGAAGCTAAGACCTGAAGGAGAAATAGGCAACAGACAGATAAAAGGGTGGCGATGGGCCGGACAGTTTAAGGGAACAAGCAGGTGCAAGGCTGAGGCTTCCCCCTGAGCAAGTAGCTTGGTTGAAGACCAGAGCAGGCAGTGGTGGAGGAGAATAAGTAGAAGTGGGCAGGGGCTGCACCAGGCAGGGCCTGGGAAGCTCTGCAAAGGAATTTGGACTTTAAGTGTCATGGGAGCCTTAGCAGCATGTTAAACAGGGAAGTGATGTGACCCAATTTACATTTTGAAAAGGTCATGCTAGTGGTTGCTGTGACAGTTAATTTGAGGGAGAGAGAAGAGACAGAGCGAGACCAGCTAGGGAGCTATGGCAACCTAGTCTGGGCTGTCATGTACAAAGCAGAATGCAAGAAACGGGGCAGGGGGGCATTAATTTATACTTCACTGTTATCTCAGTTGCTTTGTACAGATGTTTCAGTTCCTTTAGTTTCCCAAAACCAAGGCCTGGGTGGTCATTTTTCTCCTCATTCAGGCACGTTCTAGTCTGGTTGCAATTATTATCAGTTTTTGCACATTGGCAACAGCATGCAACTTAACAGCAAATAAAATAAATGGCTGAGATACAGGACCGAACAGATGGAGTCACCGCCCTCCCCTCCGCAGCAGAATCAGCTCCCACCTTGGACTCTGCTCCCACTCCCACCCCCTTCCACTTGCCCCTTCCCTACCTTTCTTTGTATGTGAACTTTGATATGTGTCACAGCCATCCAGCATAGACACAGCTGGCCTTTTAATGTTTATATCCATCTCCAAGGCTTTGGTATCAGGAAAAATATAACTAGGAACAAGATTTGAACACGAATTTAATGCTCTTTTCCTTTCCTTTCTATCTTCATCTTCTTGATCCTGAAATGGCTGGAGTTTCAGGAGCAGCAAAAAGACGGAGACCAGCAAGGACAGCTCAGGTAAGGGAGGGCACAGGGCGCCATGAGAGCTTTCTGCTCTGTAGACACAAGAATAAGATCCGCTCCAGTTCCCCATGTTGACTTTCCTGGCACTGCCAGGACTGCCATCGTCTCCCATGCCTTAGTTTGCATCCCTGGAGGCTCTCTGGCCACCCTAGTCACTTTGCCACCAAGTCTTACCAATTTCCCTCTTTGTAATGGTTCTTACATTCTTTACTTCATTTCTACACCCACAGATGCTATCCTAGCCCAGTCTTTTCTCACCTCAAGCCTGCAGCAATTTTCCAGTCTTTCATTCATCCATTTCTTCATTCAATAAAAGGCACTGAGCACCTTGCAAGTGCCAATCACTGTGGCAGGCTTTGTGAAAAGACACCACGCCCCCTTCAAGGAGTTTACAATTTGGTGGGGTCAGATGGGGAAATCCCCAAATTACAAAACCTCTCCTTCCAGGCAGCATTCAAAGCACATGCCTGGGGTGCCCATGTGCCCCATGGAGGTGGTGGCCCCTCACCCCTCCCAGGAAGCTGGCCTGGGAGGCATAGGTGTGAGCTGAGCCTCAGAGGGTGAGTACAGGTGAGCTGGCTGAAGCAGATGAAAGAGGACATTCCAGGGAGAAAAGATAGGGTCTGCATGAGGGAGCCTGACATGTTCTGGAAACAGCAGCCGTCCCCTCTTTCCAGGTTCTAGCCCAAATCTACTCCGTTTGGCATTCATGGTCCTGCACAAACTTCCCGTTTCACCCATCTTACCTGATCACTCACTGCTGTAGCAGCAGCCCTCTGCCTCATCATCTTATGCAGCCCAAACCTGCTCCAACAAACCTTGGCTAAGCTTCCCCAAACCTCCTTCATCCCCACTCTGCCCTCTACCCCCAGGCGCCACTCTAAATCTTACCTACCCTTCTAAATCCTCTCCCTCACAAATCCCTCCTGCCCAGACTAATCTCTCCTTGCTTATAACCTCTCTTACATTATGCCCTAGTTGTTTCACAGCTTTAAGGCATATTTCCTCAATGAATACTAAGTTGTCTTCATACCTCTCACTTATCCACAGTGGCAAGCACAGGGCTGGGAACACAATGAGAGTTCACCAAATATCCGTATACCATGCCACTAATAAATTATTTCTCCACATCAGCTCAGAAAGCAGTCAGAACATCATGTTATAAGATATTTGGAAATTTCCAGGAGGTTGTAGATCCTAGGGGAACCCTGCTAATTTTCGTCCAAACAAGGGATTACAAACGCATATGTCTGGAGGTGGTATAAATGTCTGGATGCCATGGGTATAAGAAATAGTTAACTCGGCCGGGCGAGGTGACTCACACCTGTAATCCTAGCACTCTGGGAGGCCGAGAACGGTGGACTGTTTGAGCTCAGGAGTTCGAGACCAGCCTGAGCAAGAGCGAGACCCCGTCTCTATCAAAAATAGAAAAAATTAGCTGGGCATGGTGGCGCATGCCTGTAGTCCCAGCTACTAGGGAGGCTGAGGCAGAAGGATCGCTTGAGCCCAGGAGTTTGAGGTTGCTGTGAGCAGGCAGATGCCACGGCACTCTAGCCCGGGGCAACAGAGTGATATTCTGTCTCAAAAAAAAAAAAAAAAGAAATAGTTAACTTTTCTCTAAATTCTATTATAAATAAAACAACTCATGGCAGCTGACACTTGGTTTCAGCATTAAGTTCAGCATTGAGGAGACAATAGGTGGGGACTGTGGCAACAAGAAAGTGAAAGTTTCAATTAAGGCTTCAATTAATTGTCGCCATGCTGGAACCCAGACCTGCTGTTGCCAGATACTCTGATTTTGCAAGGTAAGCCCAAAATCCGGATTTTTATGTAACAGACCTCCACCCAATAAAAAATGAAAGTGCGTTATAGGCTAACAGTGGGCAAACAAATCTGCAGACCACATTCAGCCTGGGGGCTCCCCAGCTCTGGTGAGCAGAGCTGCAGTTGCCCTGCATTTTCTCCAAGTCTAGTCTCATGCTATGCAACTGATGACACTGTGGTGATTCATTTGTTTTCACACATACTTTCAAACACACACACGTACACATAAACATACACACTCAAAACATACCCCATGAGGTTAGGGTTGAGGAAAACAGAAATAAAAATATTCCAAACTTATTTCTGGCACTTGAGAGAAGAGCTAGAATTTCAGGGTCACAGAATACCTGACATCATGGGAGCCACCCAAGATGTTCCCAGGCTGATTTCAATTAACCATCCTGGGATGGCCTCTGGACCCGCTATTCTCATTGGGCCAGGTAGCATACCCTCTCACTTTGGAAGGAGAGTTATACCCCATCCTCATGGAACTTTTGGATGAAAAAAGAGAGAAAGCTACCATGGAAAAACCAGCAGCCCAAAGCTTACCTGCGTAGCTGAATCTTTCAACTCCCCACCAGCAGGTGGAGTGGCCCATTACCGCAGTGCTTCCCAAACTTTAATGTGCAAACCATCCCCTGTGGATCTCATTACAATGCAGATTCTAATCCCTTAGGTGTGGGTGGGCTCGAGACTGTGCACGTCTAACATGCTTCCAGATGCTGCCAAAGCTGCTGGGCTGCAGGCCACCCTTTGAGTAGCCAGGGCCAAGTGGACAAAGAACAGGCTTTGGCTTAAGGCCTTCTGGGTTCAAGGCCATTGCCAGTTCAGCTAGCTTTACCTCCTGGGGAAATCTACTCAGTTAATCTGTCTGAAACATGCTGGGTCTCTCCTTTTACTGGCACTGTGTTGCTCACATGATGTAGTGGTAAGAGCATGGGCTCTGGGGCCGGGCTGCCTAGCTTTGAATTCTGACCTTGCGTCCTCATTATGTGACTATCAGTAAGTCACTTATCCTCTCTGGGCCTCAGATTCCTCATACCTGCAGTGAGGATTGTGGCAGTGCTGATCTCATAGAGCTGTGGTGAGGATTGAGGGAACACGGATGCATGTCATTGTTTGGAGCAGTGCTGGGCACATAATAAGCACCCCCCAAATGTTGGCTATATTCTGTGCATGCTCTGTGAACCAGAGTACTAACAAATGCATTCCTTTTCTTGACCTAGAGAAAGATACTTCCTGCGAAGACAAAGACAGCATCCCTTGTACCAGCGACCTCAGTTGGAGGGATTCGTTCACATATGGAGAGTGGGAAAGAGAAAACCCCTCTGGGCCGCAGCCGCTCTCACTCCTCAGCACTCTGGCAGCCTCCACCAGGCCACAGCTGGCCCCACCCATAGGTACAGTGACAGGATTAACCCATTGACATCATGGGACAGCTCTGGAGTTCAACCTCAGGGCTGGGTCAGGTCCTGGCATCCTGAGGGTGATTCCAAAAAGCTGTAGGGTGGGGGTGGAGGGATGCAGGCCACAGCAACCTCAACCTTCTCTTTTCCTGCCTTTTTGTTCTCTGCCTTCAACTGGGTTGAGCAAAACCCTGAAGTGTGGCACCTTCAGAGCCCCCACAGTTCCCACAAGTGGCTCTGAAGGGACAGATGAGAATGGACAATGCTGTCGTAGCTACAGCTGCTTTCCCTTTGCCGTGTGGGAGGCAGGAGGGGCCTGCTCTGGGGAGTTCCTGTGCGCTCTCGCTCCCTCTTCCTTCCCCAGAACTCTTGGCGAGCTTGCTTTCTGCTGGGGTTGGGGTGCCAGGAGCGAGAAGGAGGTAGGCTAGGAGGGGTGGGGAGGGTCAGACTTCCCTGGGGCTCCAACCCTTTTCGGTCCATGCTCAAGGTGCACTCATCCACTCATTCATTCAGTTAATAAACATCTGTGAAGTACTTCCTGTGTGCCTGTCTGACCAGAGACAGCTTCCTAAAGGAGGTAGGGGTGATTTACATTTTCTAAAGTAAAATATTACTAATAAACCACTAACTCTTATAAGATACCTATTATTAATAGTTGACAATTTTTAAAAATTGCCAGGGTGGTGGCTCACACCTGTAAACCCAGCACTTTGGGAGACTGAGGTGAGAGCCTCACTTGAAACCAGGAGTTCAAGACCAGCCTTAGTAACATAGCAAGACCCGATCTCTACAAAAAAAGAACTTTTTTAAATTAACATAAGTATCTATGTGCCCACAAAAGAGCTTTTTAGGTAAATTATATTCTTTTGAACATTTTTCTCTCCTACACTGACAGGCAATTCCATCTGAACTGCCCTTTCACGCAGGGGAGAATCTGTGCAGCCCCCGCCAACACCACTCTGCAGTGTTCAGCTCAAGGGGCTCTGTGGCTGGAGAGGCAGAGAAAGCTGCAACTAAGGGAAAACTGGAATCATCTCACGGTGACATCAGAGCCTTTCCTCATTCAGCTGTACATAATTTCATGCCCTTGGCACCACACCTCAGCACAGCCCACCTCTATCCCACAGCCAGAGCAGACCCAGGACCAAGAGATGGAGGAAGGGGTGAAACGGAGCCTGGCCAGAGGAGAGGCGGAAGACAGCAGAACCAAGATGAAGAGGAAGGTGGCAGGAGGAAGTCAGAGAAGAGGAGAGACCCAAAGAGAAGTGGTAACAGAAGAGACTTGGCAGAAGAGATAAAGAGGACAAGAGAAGAAGAAACACATCCCTGAGAGATGCCTCACCAAGTTTCTATTTATCTAATTTAAAACTTGAAAGTAAAGCCATAAACCAAAAAAGAAAGAAATGTGTTTTCTCCTCTGCTGAGACCACTCTGGACAAATATGAAGGGCCAGACTCTTTCAATTTCCTTTTTTGCCAGTTTTTCTTGCTAACTCCTCTTTTCTGACTCTAGCTTTATACCTTCTTCCTTAGCCTGCTCCCGAACTTGGACTTGCTAGCCCAGCCCTGGTGTTCCATATAGAGGTTAGGGTTTGAGCGGAGGAATGGTTCTCACAAGAGATAGTAAGAGTGGTGTGTAGGGTAGGGTGAATTTCTATTTTGTGTTCATACTCCCTAAGTTTGCTGTTACCCAGCCCTGCAAATACCGGCTCCATTTCTTTTGTATTTGACACCTCCAAGAAATGTTGACTACATTGCTAGTGCTTATTAAATTAGAGATTCCAGAGAGAGGAAATACAGTCTTCAAGTATAGGTAAATCAGAGGGTCACAAATTCTAGATCAACAGAATCACTGAGGAGCATCTGTCAGATGGTCTATGGATTGGCCTCTTTGTCTAAAATGTGCAACATTAGCCGGTGTGGTGGCTCACACTGGTAAGCACTTTGGGAGGCCGGAGGATTGCTTTAGGCCAGGAATTCAAAACCAGCCTGTGCAACAAAGCGAGACCCCATTTCTATCCAAATAAACAAATAAAAATTTAGATGTATGTGATAGTGCATGCCTGTAGTCCCAGCTACTCAGGAGGTGAAGGCAGGAGGATTGCATGAGCCCAGGAGTTTGAGGCTTCAGTGAGCTATGGTGACACCACTGCACTCTAGCCAGAACAAGAGCTTGTCTCTAAAAAAAAATGGCACAACATTTCACATTCAATGAAAACCAGTCTATGAGTATTTCAGAAAAACTCTCCAACCTCTAATTGGGGAGATCTTTGGGGTGTTTTGCTTTGATTTGAGATACCCTAGGAAGGTCTTTTACTTCACTGAAGGAGTTTGCAGACTAAAATGATTGGAGGGCTAAAAAGTAGGCTCCTGGGTCACCAAGCTCCAAGGACCAGTTGTGTGCTAATTCTTGCTGTTACAATATGTGCATAGATGATCCTCCCCAGACTCTGGTTGCTGTTCTCTGAACTCCTGCCCTTCAATTATACTGTCCTCTACCCTCCTCAGCCACTGACGCCCCTGACTTTACCCTCGAGTCTGTCATTAATAACTGCACCCACCCCATTATTCCCACTCTCCTGCAATACCACCACCTATTCTTTCCCGAGTCCAATAAAATCTTTCGACTCACCAGTCCTGCACTCCGTTGCTCCTACCAAGTTTTCACTATCCCTCACTCTCTTCACATCCTCACTTTCCTCTCCTGTAACCTAGATTCCAAGATCAATCACTATTATTATCACTCGCTTGCATGCACACTCAACACCTTTGTGTCTCTTTCACTTTCTTCTATTCACTTGGCTAAATCCAGGTCTCCACCAACCCCATGCTTGCGCCAGCCACCGAACTTGCTGCTGAACTTGCAAGAGAAAGTGGAGAGAACCACGTGATATGCTAACCAATCTCATCTCTAAGTCATCAACACAAGCCTCAAGAGGGTCCTTAATGTTGCCTGGAAATCATCTTACATTCCCCAAGTCTGTTTACTCTGCTGACTTCTCTCCCTTCAAACCGCCATTGCCTCCTGGTGACCGGGCTTTCCATGTCACTGAGAACATGGCCACAGTTGAAAGAGAAGTTCAGGCTCTCACCACCACATCCACCAGTTACCTACTTCCAGACCTACAGATTCTAGCTTCTCTCCTGTTTTGTACTAGACCCCATCCCATCTCACCTCCCCAAGGCCCTTGCTCCAGCAACTCTTCCTTTTCCTACAGCATCAGTTTCATCCTCGCTACCAGATCCTTCCCATCAGCAACTAACACACTGTGATTTCTTCCATTTAAAAACAGAACAAAATAAAACAAAATCTCTCTTGGCCCCTCTACCCCCCTGCTTCATTTTTCTCCACCCCTTTAAATTCTTTGAAAGCTTCCAATTTCTTATCTCCCATTCTCTTTTGAACCCACCTAATGATTTTGCATCCACGACCCCACCGAACCTGTCAAACATCCCCACATTGCTAAGGCCCACGGGTGACCAGTCCTCGCCTCGCTGTCAGCAGTACGCAACACACAGGATTACTCCTTTCGCCCTGAAACATGTTCTTCACTTGGCATCTAGGACTCTCTCCTGGCTTTCCTCCTGTCTCATTGGCTTTTCTTCTCAGTTTCTTTGCTGGTTCATTCTCATCAACACCCCTCCACCATCTCTGAACATTAGAAATTTCCAACTCTCAGTCCTTGGGTCTCTTTTAATCAAAGTGCATGGCTTTCATACCACAGGTATACCATTTACTGCCAGATTTATACCTCTAGTTCAGGCCACTGTGAACTCCAGAGATACATATCCAACTGCCTACTCAGTATCTCCATTTGAACATCTAACAGACATCTCAACATGACCAAAACTAATCTCTCAGTATTAGCCCTCAAAATTTGCTCTCCCCAGAGTTTTCTCCATCCTAGTAAATGATAGTTCCATTTTCCTAGTTGCCTAAAACTTTGAGGTCATCCTTGACTCCTTTCTTCCTCTCCACCCCATTTCCAACCCACCAGGAAATCTTTTTAAATTACTTTCAAAATATACTCAGAATGTGACCCTTCTCGCTACTTCCACTGCTACCACCCTGGAAAAAGCCACCATTATCACCCACCTGGATTGTTGCAAAAGCCTTCTAATACACTGCCTGTTTCTAACTATGCCCCATTCAGTCTAATGTGACCCTTTAAAAATCTTAGACCATGCCGGGCGCGGTGGCTCACGCCTGTAATCCTAGCACTCTGGGAGGCTGAGGCGGGCGGATCGCTCAGGGTGAGGAGTTCAAAACCAGCCTGAGCAAGAGTGAGACCCCGTCTCTACTATAAATAGAAAGAAATTTATTGGCCAACTAAAGATATATATAAAAAATTAGCCGAGCATGGTGGTGCATGCCTGTAGTCCCAGCTACTCGGGAGGCTGAGGCAGAAGGATTGTTTGAGTCCAGGAGTTTGAGGTTGCTGTGAGCTAGGCTGACACCACGGCACTCACTTTAGCCCAGGCAACACAGTGAGATTCTCAAAAAAAAAAAAAAAAAAAATCTTAGACCATGTCATCTCTCTGCTGAAAACTTTCCAAATGGCTTCCCCTCGGTATAAGTTACGGCAATGCTAGCTCTAACAGATAAACCTCAATATATCAATGGCATAAAATAACTAATAGAATTTTTACTTCTCACTCATAAAATGTCCAAAAATGGTGTTCGTGGTAAGTGAGTGGCTCTTTAACAGGAACCCAGGCTCCTTCTACCTTGTGGCTCTACAATCTTCAATACACATCTTCCAGCCACAGAAAGAACTTGGAGAATTGCACATGGCAGCTTTGCATGGCCAGTACTGGAGGTCATGTACATCCTTTCTGTCCTCCCACCTGTGGTCAGAGCTCACACCGCAAGGAAGACTGGGAAATGTAGTCTAACTGGGTTCACAGGAAAAAGAGGAAACACGTTGGCAAATAGCCAATCTCTTCCATACCCTCTCACTCATAGTAAAAGCTAAAGTCCTTGCAATGGCCTAAAGACATTACAGAGTGTCCCTCTCCCCGTCCCCATCCCTGCTGCCCCCTGTCTGACCTCACGTCCTCTACTCCCCTTGCTGCTGTACTCCAGCCACACTGGCTTCCGGTTGCTCCTCGGACATTCCAAACATACTCCCAGCTCAGGGCCTTGTCCTTGCTCTTTCCTTTTCCTGGAACATTCTTCACCATTTTTGGGTTCCCTCATGAGTCACTCTCTCATGAGCCCTCCTGGCCACCCTTTCTAAAATGGCAACACCATTCCTGACAGTCCCAACACTCCCTGTTCTCTTTCCCCACCTTATTTTTTCCCTTTGCACCTATCGGCACCTCTCATTCTATATATTTTGCTTTTTTAAAAATCTTGTTTATGGGCAGTCACACCTACCCTTACATACCAGAATATAAGCACCATGACAGAGATTAATCTACTTTGTCCACTGCTATATCCCTAGTGCCTAGAACAGTGTCTTGCACACAGGAAACACTCAGGAGTGAACACTCAGGAGGACTACATGAGCAGAGTTGGGATTCTTGGAGAAAAATGCCAGCCTTTTGAAGTTGACACCATCATGCCTGCCACAAGCAGTCTTTCAATGCTTCTCTCAGAGACAGAATCCAGGGCTAGATGGCCTTCAGTGTCACCCCTTGTGTCCTTTTCCTGCCCCACCTACCTTCTAACTCTGGGGCTCCCATGAGGCCAAATCTGCTTTTCTCTCCTCAGAACAGCTCATCTGTTCTTGTGGCTCCATCAGCTGCCTCCCGGCCAAGGACGCATCCCTTAAGTATCTCCTCCAGCCTCTTGGCTCTTTTTTTTTAGATGTTCTGCCATTACCTAGATTAACTATATCTTGAACTTAACTCATTTCCCTTATTCCATGGCTCTAGCTCATTCTCCCAGTCCTGCCTAATTAAAACTCTTAATTTTTAAGTGCTGTCTATTAATTTCTTTCATCCAAGTGGTCACTAAGGCCAGGACTTGTTATTTCCACTTTAAAAAGCTCTCTTGTATATAAAGATTCATTTCTATTCCTTTGCCCTCGTTAGGCCAGGCCCTTATCCACAGGGAATCTAAGGGTTGGAGGGCCCCATCTCTGGCAGCCTTCACTAGGACACTTCCAGGATGGGTGGCTCTGCCACTAGGCTGCAGTTCCTTGAGGGCAGGGATGATGTCCTATTTATCTTTGGGTTCACCAGCACCTAGCATTGTGCCTGACTTCAAGGAGGTATTTTTAAAACAGATTTTGAAATAATACCTCCTGAGGCAACCTGTTTTATTGTTAATCCCTATTAGAAGATGAAAGAACCACTTTCAATTTTATTCCACCCACCCCCCCACATAGGCACAAGGAAGATCCACAATTCCCACTGCCTCTAGCTCCGTCTCCTCAGATTGACAAGACCTTCCACCACCTACCCAAACTCACCATCTATGCCTTCCCTTCTTGGCTCCCTATCCCCTACCTGGCCTGAGAATTTACCTCCCATTCTGTCCCCCACTTCTCCTTGTTCCTGTTACTCTTCTTGCTGAATAGTCCATTTGGAACTTCCTTAGTCCAGCCTGAGTCACATCTTCCTATGAAGCCTGCTCTGGCTACCACCAAGGGTCACTGACACTCCTTTGTTTGAATGCCGGAAGCACGAGCTGTAAAGCTTTCATCTTGACAGTAAACTCATTTTTTTTTTTGTATTTAACTGTTTCATGAGCTTACTATTAATACTTGTCACAACTGGATTTTAAACTATAGAGGCTTTATGTGCTAAGAACTCAGTAAATTTATATTTCATTTGTGCTGAAACTATAATAGTCTTTAATACTCGTTTTAATTTCATGACATAAAAGTGAATAAATGGATAATTGCCTGTGTTCCTCTTAAACCAGGGACATGCAATGGATTCCACTCATTTCCGTTCGCATAACATGATCGAGCATTTACTTTGACCTGGGCAGTAAACTCAGAGCTGCAGATTTAAAGATAAAGAGGTAGATCTCTTCCCAGGAATTTAGTCTAAGAGCAGATGGATAGGCAGCGCTTTACAGAAAAATTTGGCAAACTGTGTTGAAGATAAATAAAACTGTAAAGGCAAACGAGGTAAAATTATACTTGGTGGGGTCAGGAAAAACTTCTATTGCTAACATCAGGACCGGGAGTTCTATCGGTCTTCGCAAGTCTGAGAACCAGGAAAACCACCCATTCAGAGCGGAGGAAGCTGATTCATGAACAAAAGGAGATGTGAAAGGACAGACTGTCGAGGAACAGAAATGATGGTGGCTAGGGCGCAAGATGTGTGAGGGGGGATGTTGGGAGATGAAGCTGAAAGATACACTGGCGCCAAAGAGTGAAGAGCTTCCCTTAGACAGCTCATCGGGGCAGCAGCGCTGAAGGGAAGGGAGGAATTGGGATTATTCAATACAGTTGGTAACTAATACAATCGGATCAGTTCTGCCGTGGGGGCTTGTGGGCATGAAGATAACAAGCAGGGTAAACCAAGAAGCCCTGTGGAGGCAGTCATGCACTGTGAATGGGACGTGGCGGCCAGACGGCCGCGCCCACTCGCCAGCCCAAAGTAGGAGGCTAGGGCCCGCCATCCCAACAAGCCCGGGCCTCAGAGTTGGGCGGGAATCCGGTCCACGCAACTCGGCGCGCTCGCGGGGACGTGGCGATTTCCAGCCAATCCCGGCTACGCGATGGTGGGACCAATGGCTGCCCGGGGAAGCTCTGCCGCTGCTTAGGGTTTGCTGATGATTGGTTGAGAGGTCGCCGGCGAGGCGGATGGGGGCGGGGCTAGGATTCGCTTCCGGTTGGGCGGTGCTTGCGCGCGTGAGCAGAGCCGGTGGGTGAACGGCGGCCACGGCAGGCTGGGCAGTGGGGGCTACAAGGAAAGGTAAGTACGGTGGTGTCTATCCCCTCCGCTGCCGCTTCATCCTTATTTGCTTTCTTTCTGTTACCCGGGCTTGCTTTCGGCGCGGCATGAGCCTGCCTCAGTTGAGGCCCGTGTCTCTGCTGGCACCGGGGTCTCGGGCCTGAGCCTGCTCGAGATCCCAGGCCCCTCAGAGCGCGGCCAGGGATGGAGCCCGCCGCTCGCCTTCCCGTGCGCTCCGTGAAGGGGGCAGGGTCCCATCAATCTCTGGCTCCCGGCTTTGCGTCCTTTTGGGTTCTGTTTTGCCCTTTGTCCCTGGGCCTCGCCACTCAGAGTCCGTGGGATTGAACGGTCACTTTTTGCCTCCCGAAGGTCAGAGGGCAGTTAGGTAGTGTTATTGTAACAGCCCCTGCCACCTCCCAGTCACCAGTCTGCTGGTATCTGCCCGCCCCACCCCAAGGACAGATCCAGACAGTACTGAGCATCTGCCGAGAAAGTCGTGTTCACTGACTTAAAGCTTGTAGAAACAAGAGGGAGAAAGAACAAATGAAGATACTATGTGATATCTATAATTTTAAAAGCCGCATGTTTCCAGCTTCCATACTTGGCTACATACTTGAGTCAGCGACGGAAAGTAGTTTTAAAAGCTTTATTAGGGGATCAATTGCTTTTTTACTTTGTTTTGCGGCTTCTAGCACCAGATCCTAGTTCTGATTTTTGGCATGCAGCGTTCAGAAGTAAACTTAAGTTCCCACAGCTGCCGTGATTAAGAGTATAGTAGAGTGGCTTGCAGTTCTGAAAGCTGCTTTTGCATCAAGGCAAAAGCTCCCTGGGTCTCTTGCTAAAACTTTCGGACCTTTGACCTAAATTCATGACTGAATAAAGTCAAAGAATAGTGTCTTTGAAAACTGAATTGCATTCATTTCCTGGCATGGGCCATAAAGTCAACATTAATGAATTGAGAATAAGGTCGCTTATAGTAGTTCTAGTAGCTTATTCAACTGGGAGATAGAGAACCTTAGAATCTCTGATAAATTATTCTTTGCCATAGAATGGAACTTGACACAAGACAAATGCATATTTGACCTCATTGAGTAGATTTAGTTAACCAAATATCAATATTCATCACTGAAGAACTTATGTAGTATAGCCCAAATGAGGGACCAGAGTTAACCTATATATTGTCTTTGTGTGTCAAGAGGATGAGTTTCTCAAGGCCTAATCTGAGGTTTTATGGTGATTCGGGGGTTTTCAGTGGGGTTCTTTTGAGAATCACAACTAGGATTCTCAAGTAGGAGAACCATGAGCTCAGGAAAATATACTGAATATGCCTGAGTGGATGGTACTCAATATAGCTTTGAAACCAAGTCACCAGCATTCTCAATATAATCATTGTTCACTTCCATTCATCCAGTGATGTGTCAAGAGATTCTTATTGGTATCACCAGTATGCATTGCTCCAGTATAGGAGATCGGTACATGGATGTTAACACAGACTTTCTGTAACATAGATGTGCCAGGGGTGTTGGAAGGACAGAGGTAGCCAGGGATAGCCATTGGAAATGTTTGCAAGGCCATAAGGGCCTAGATCCTCTCCCTATGAACTCTTAAATGTGGGTGTTGTCGGTGCTGTAATTTATGTGTTAGAGTTAAGACAGCTGAAATAACACTTTTGCCTGTTGCTAGCTGATAGCCAGATCCAGTAAGGGGAGTTGGGGATTGGTGAGCACAGGCAGACAAGAACCACAAAATTGCTGCCAAGTACCACCCAATTAATCCAGTAAAATGTATTGGTATCTAGAAAGTATAAGACAGTGTATTAAGGACTATAGAGAGAGAATAATTTATGTTAGCTAAGATGTAGGCAGAAATATAGAATCTATAGGGAAGCTAAGAATAACAACTTAAAGTAGCCTATGATCATTATCGAGTGGTACAAGTTTTATAAAAGTTTAGAGGAGTAGGTACAGATCACTTCCAGCTAGAGTGATCATAGTAGATAGGGCTTTTCATCTAGGATCTTAAAATTATTTATAGATATTTGGCACTGAAGGAAGATTGAGCTAAAATAACTACCAAATTCTCAAGGACTTCATGAATGTTACACACGTGTGGCAAAATTACAACTAGAAACTAAAGCTTTTATCCCTACATTTTGCATAGTGTTCTTCTGATAATTGTGTATTAAAGTTTCATCAACCAAAAAGAAGCTTTTTTCTCCCAGAATTTCTAGAACTTTTTTTTTTTTTTTTTTTACAAAAAAGTTTGTGAATCTATAGCCAAAAAAATGTAAAGTTTGTACTGGGTTGCTTTGGTTGTAGAACTAATGAAGTAATAGTTTCAGTCTTTTCTCAGAGCTTTTCTTCTATAGCCAGATTTTGCATTTGGGATATACTCAGCTGTCTTGTAAATGTATTCCCTCCATCACACAGGTAATTTATTTAGAATGTATTAATGAACTAATGTAAATTTGCTCCATCAGTAGAGAAACATTAAATAAATGGTTTGTCGGTATCATAACTTTTCTCAAAGCATGAAGGATGACATTACTTTTTTTTTTTTTTTTTTTTTGAGACAGAGTCTCACTTCTGTTGCCCGGGCTGTAGAGTGCCATGGCATCAGCCTAGCTCACAGCAACCTCAAACTCCTGGGCTGAAGCGATCCTTCTGCCTCAGCCTCCCGAGTAGCTGG
>CAUYRT010077832.1:0-79480 GCA_963574885.1 Lepilemur ruficaudatus | reverse complement strand
GTGCCGTGGCTTCAGCCTAGCTCACAGCAACCTCAAACTCCTGGGCTCAAGCAGTCCTTCTGCCTCAGCCTCCCAAGTAGCTGGGGCTACAGGCATGTGCCACCATGCCCAGCTAATTTTTTTTTCTATATATATTTTTAGTTGGCCAATTAATTTCTTTCTATTTTTTAGTAGAGATGGGGTCTCGCTCCTGCTCAGGCTGGTTTTGAGCTCCTGACCTTGAGCGATTCGCCTGCCTCAGCCTCCTAGAGTGCTAGGATTACAGGCGTGAGCCACTGCGCCCGGCCAACCTCCAGTTCTTTAGCTTCTGAAATTCTCTTCTCCCCATACTGTCAGGGATACATGTGAGTTAGTCTTGGACTTTCTTTGTAGTAAACTTTGCTCTTAATAAGAGGTTGAAAATTTTTGTTGTTGTGGGACTATGTTAAAATTGATATTGTTATTCATTAGGCAACAAATGTTACATGAACATAAAGGATGTTTTAGGAACTAGAGAAAAAGAAGTGTGAAGGAAGTATGTTCTTGAGAAAATCATGGTAGTCTAGTGGGCAGATATAGATCACTATGTATCAGTAATAATCAGACCACATGATAAGTCTGACTACAGAGAAGGCATCAATCGGCTCAGCACAGATAACTTCGGGCACAGGTTCCCAGAGCTCCAAAGGAAAGGGTAGTCAGGAGAAGGGAAGTTATTCTAGACAGAGTCAGGATGTGCTAAGGCTTGAGGATTACAGTACGTGACTTGAGAAAGGAGAGTGATATTCAGTATTGCTGCAGCATGGACTAGTTTGGGAGACAGTGGCCAGGGATGGAAGAGGAGAGCTAAGTTGGGGTTGGATTGTGATGGACCTTGGATGCTGTGCTAAGGCAAGCAAAGGTTTCCAAGCAGGTTTTGACAGGATCAGATTGGCCTTGAGAAAGATGATAGTAGTTCTATAGAGAACTGGCCAAACGTGAGCTGAGCTGAGCTGAGCCACCAGTTGCAGGAAGCCAGGCCAGGATGAGGAGAATTTGAATTAGGGCATTGGCATTGGCCGTGGGGATAGAAGAGGGACAAAGATGAGACTGGATAAGTCACCATAGTGCTGTGGAAAAAAAAAATCCACAGAGTGGTTTGTAGGCTGAATGAATGGAGTAAAGAATGTTGACAATTTTTGAAGGATAGGGTAGGTGACAAAATTGTTTTAAAAATATGTAAAAGAAGAGGATTTAATGAATTAAATTTTTGACATAGGGAAAATGGGTCTGAAACATGGGTCTAGCCTTGAGCTGGAAATATAGCTTGGGCATCTATCAGCATATGGGTGGTAGATGAAGCCTATTGCAGATGCCATCACCTATAGAGGGATCATGGAGACCTGGATCCAGCCAGGACAGTTCCAAGAATGTAGCCCAGGATTTGACCAGGTTACTTGTCCTTTGCCTTTTTTTTTTTGAGACATAATGAGACTCTGTTGCCCTGGGTAGAGTGTAGTGGCATCATCATAGCTCACTGCAACCTCTAATTCCTGGGTTCAAGTGAAACTCCTGCCTCAGCCTCCCGAGTAGCTGAGATTACAGGTGTGTGCCACAATGCCTGGGTAATTTTTCTATTTTTAGGGTCTTGCTCTTATTTAGGCTGGTCTCAAACTCCTCAGCTCAAGCAATCCTCCTGCCTCAGCCTCCCAGAATGCTAAATTGACAGGTGTGAGCCACCACGCCTGTCCTGTCCTTTGCTTTTATTGAGTCTTTCAATGTAGACGATGTATTATTATTATTTAAAAATATGGCAGAGCCATATTATTTTATGGTAGTTTTAATTATCATTGTGGATGGGTATAGTATTTTTTTTTTTTTTTTGAGTCAGGGTTTCACTCTGTTCCCCAGGCTAGAGTGCTGTGGCATCAGCCTAGCTCATAGCAACCTCAAACTCCTGGGCTCAGGTGTTCCTCCTGCCTCAGCCTCCCAATTAGCTGGGACTACAGGAATGCACCGCCTTGGCCTCCCAGAGTGCTAGGAGGGTGTAATATTAATTGTATTAATATGTCCTAAATATTAAAGCATTTAGCACTCATTTGTGATGTTACATCATTTATAATAGCTATAGCTTTATTAGTATTTTTAATAATTAGGACACATACTTAATCTTTTACATGTTAGGGCCATTAGTATGAGTAAATATTTATGATGAACCTTTTTCTTTGTATTTTGGTTTTAAGGAATTAGATCAAAATTTTCTGATTAGAGAAGAAACTTTGTAATGCAGAAATATTTTTAATGTTGGTGCCAATCATTCAGCCACTTACTTTAACACCTAGAAATTCCAAGATCATATATGGAAGATTTTTTCTTGATTTGGTGTATTAGAATTGTTTGTGGAACTTTTAAACACACCATTGCAATGCCTGGATCCCATCCAGGAGGGGTTTGTGTTAGGGTCCCATCATTTGTGTTTTTTAAAGCTCTGTGGGTGTTTTGATGTTCATTTGAGAACCTTATATTGGATTTGAGTGGAGTCTTTGTTAGTGTATTTTTTTTCTTGCTTATATAGTTAACTTTTTGCTTAAAGCTATGATAAACGAATACCAGCAAGTTAACTGATCTGGGCATCACAGTGAGCCTATTTGAACTTCTATGTGAATTTAAATTATACAACAAAATTCAATAGCAGTTCAATCTGAGCTTGTGTTATTAGAGGACTAGTTAAATAAAGTATGGCATGTTCACACAGTGGAGTACTGTGTAGCTATAAAAAGGAGTAAAGGGCCGGTGTGGTGGCTCACGCCTGTAATTCTAGCACTCTGGGAGGCCAAGGGGGGAGGATCGCTCAAGGTCAGGAGGTTGAAACCATCCTGAGCAAGAGCAAGACCCTGTCTCTACTAAAAATAGAAATTAATTGGCCAACTAAAAATATATAGAAAAAATTAGCCGAGAAAAAATATGCCTGTAGTCCCAGCTACTTGGGAGGCTGAGGCGGGAGGATTGCTTGAGCCCAGGAGTTTGAGGTTGCTGTGAGCTAGACTGACATCACGGCACTCTAGCCTGGGCAACAGAGTGAGACTCTGTCTCAGAAAAAAATAAATAAATAAATAAAAAGGAATGAGGAATATCTATATACTGCCATGGGGTCATCTTGAGAATATGTTGTTAAATGGAAAAAACCCACTGGAGCAAAACAGTAGTATTGTATGTTATCATTTTTTAAAGAAAGGGGGTCTACAAATCTATAAATATATATTATTGTATATATATATATATATATAGACACACCAATGTAACTTTAAGGAGCGGGAGGGAGTGGGGTAGATGAAACAGGGATGGAAGCTAGACTTCTGAATGCACTTTGTTTTGTGGATTAGGTTTAGAACCATGCTAATGCTTTTGCATATTATAAAACAAAAATAAGTTAAAATGAGAGAAAAAGGCAATCACTAAAAATCAAACACAAAATGAAAGAAGTGAACCTAAATGTATATTGAAGATGAAGCACACAGAGAATATTTCAAATGACTTTGAAATATAGTAATTTGATTGTACATTTCTAGTGGGATATATCCCTAGGGACAAAGAACTACAAAGATATTATAAACTGTTTTTAGTAATCATGTATCTGGTAGTATCGTTGGTGTTATTCTGAAAGGTGTGCGTTGTAAGGTAAAACAAATGGATAATTAGAAAGGATTGAGGCCCTGGATTTTGGTATAGAAAAGAGCAATACAAATGTAGAATCAGAGGAAGTATGTGAGAATCTTGGAATCCTAAATTTGAGTTGGAGATGTCAGTATGAACTCATGATGTTTTTTCCTTTTTGAAAATGTATTTCCTAGTTTTCTCTATTGAAAAATCCCAGAAATCCCAAGGTAGCATTGAGCACTTCTAGTGCCAAACTCTGTTCTTTAAATGATAATTCCCACTAAAAGGAACCTAGGGTACCTTAGAAAAACAACTTATTTTGGGTTGGGGGCAGGAATTTTATAAGATGAGTGTGAACATCTTTTCATATCACAAAACAAGTAACTAGGGAGATTTTCATTTCCATCGATGGTGAATAGCTTTTTGTAAGCTAACGCTTCAACTAAAAACAAGTAGAAAAGCTGGAAAATGCTTTAAAAAAAATCTGTTTGAAGGCTTTGGAGAATGAGCAAGGCAGAGGAAGGATCAGAGAGCCAAAATTTTGGAGAGAGGGTAAACTTGGAGGATTAAGGCCAATTTTTGGTACAGCTTTTCCCTTGGAGTGATTGGCTGATTGAAATGTGTAGCTAAGGGATTGAACACAAAGTAGTGGCAGAGAGACTGAGATTCTAAGCAGAGTTTTTGGTGGTCATGCACAGATGGGGGACAAATTTGGAGTTCAGGGCCTGCAAAGAAAGAGGGGCGCTGGGAAACACCCCAGACTTTTAGTTGGGAATGCTGAAGGATGGGCTATACCCTGTGCTTAAAGGTGAACTCAAAATAGATCAGCTGTCACAAAGGCTGAAGCCTAGCTTTCAAATTACCTCAATCCCTGATTGGATTAGAGAGGTCTGCTCCTAGCTTTATTGCTTACTAGAAGCAAATGTAAATCTTCTGTGACAGCATCAAGCATCGCCTTAAGTTATCTGTATCGTTTTATATATTTAGTGACAATATATAATATATATAAATATGTACTATATATTATATAAAAATAAAAGAATTAACTGAAAATCAAGAGAGAAAACAGATAATTGAAACAGACTCCTAGGGAGACTTCAATTACAATCGAGATAGTATAGACTCATTTTTCCCTGCTCCTCTCTAAGTACAACTACAAATCTTGGAATTGGTACAAAGGACATACAAAGGAGAACTCTTGAAGTTTATAAGAAGAAGGTGAGCTGGTTTGGGACCACAGGACTGGAAGAACAGCATAACCACAGAGCATCTTGCATCCTTCTGCCCAACAGGAGAAGGCCACCTAGATCAGGTGTTTCCTGATCCCTCTGACCTAGCAACAGAATATGGGCCAGGTAGGCTCTTCCTTCCCCTTAATCAATGGAAGTCCCTCTGTAAACATCTGGCAAGCTTGACAGCATTGGCAAGGGGGGGTCAGTTGAGAACTCTAGCCCTGAACTTAACTCTAACCCCAACCCCATGTATGTAAGTGGTGAGAGGAAGCACTCTCCTTCCTTGGCTGTTCTGAGACTTAGCTTTTCTACTAAAAGACACCAAGGCAGGTAGGCAGAACTGGCAAGATATACCCAGCTATAGCAAGCAGTCCAGTGTAGGAAGACTCTTTGTCCGAGTGGACTTAAGACTCTTCTCTTCAGCCCAGATACACTAGGGTGGATACTACCTGCAAAAAGGACATAACCACAACAGATGGCCTGGTCCAAGAAGTCTTTGGCCCTGTGGACCTGAGCCTCTTCTTCCCTATTCAGAGACATGGGCAGGTGCGTGGAACTGGCAGGAGGGATATACCTACAGCAAGCAGTACATTCTGGGTAACCTGTTTGTCTCTGTGGGCTGAAGGCTTGCCTTTCCCACTCTAGAGACACTGGGGGCAACCTAGGGCTACCACATCCTTCTCCCACTAAGAGATGCCTGACAGCCTAGCTTGGGGAAACTCCTTTTGCTCCCTTAGGCAACACCAGCAGGGGCCAATGGGAGTCCAGTGGCACTACATAAATAAAGCAGGCTAAATAACGCTGCAGAGACTCTGAAAATTAATCTGTCATTGAAACAGTAGCCCAGAAAAGTAGAACAAGACCTGTGTGCTAAACTGAACAGAGTGACTACCTTTTTAAAAAAAGAGAGATTTAATAGGAGCCTATGTTAGAGACTTCTAACATAATAGACAAATGCTCAAGGTACAATAGAAAATCACTTGTTATATCATCAACAAAGAAAACCACCACAACTTGAATCAGAAAAGATAACAGATACCAACACAAGATGAATCAGATGTTAGAATTTTCTGACAAGGATTTTAAAACAGCTGTCATAAAAAATGCTTTAAAATCAATTAAAAATTATCCTGAAACAAATAAAAAAATAAAAATCTCAGCAAATAACCAAATGAAAGTAATTAGAACCAAATTAGAAATGAAATTAAAAAGAACCAAATGGGCTGGGCCTGGTGCCTCACACCTATAATCCTAGCACTTTGGCAGGCTGAGGCAAGGAGTTCAAGAGGCCTCCTGCTTGAGGCCAGGAGTTCAAGACCTGCTTGAGCAAGAGCGAGACCCCCTCTCTACAAAAAATAAGAAAAAAAAATTATCCAGGCACAGTGGTGGCACATGCCTATAGTCCCAGCTACTTGGGAGGCTAGAGGATCTCTTGAGCCCAGGAATTTGAGGTTGCAGTAAGCTGTGATGATGCCAGTGCACTCTAGCCCTGGGCATAGAGCAAGATTCTGTCTCAAAAAAAAAGAAAGAGAGAGAACCAAATAGAAATTTTAGAACTGAAAAGCAACAGAAGAAGAGAAAAACCTTGCTAGACAGGCTCTCAATAGTAGAGTGGAGGTGACAGAAGATAGAATTAGTAAACTTGAGGACAGAGCTATAGCATTCATTCAATCTAAACAGAGAAAAAGCAAACTATAATACAAAAAAAAATGACTTGTGGACAGTAACAAAAGATCTAACATGCATATAATTGGATTTCCAGAAGGAAAGGAGAGTGAGTGGGACCAAAAGAATATTTGAAAGAAATAATGGTGGAAAACTTACAAATTTGGCAAAAGAAACAAACCTGAAGACCTGAGAAGCCATGCAAACTCAATACAGGATATACCCAATGAAATCTATGCCAAGATGCATCATAATTGAACTCTTAAAATCTAAAGGCAAAGAAAAAGTCTTGAAAGCAGCCAAAGAGAAATGCTGCATTTCCTGTAGGGAACACCAATTCAAGTAACAGTAGATTTCTCATCTGAAACCATAGGGGCTGGAAAGAAATCACACTATATTTTTCAAGCGCTAAAATTCTGTATTTGGGGAAACAGTCCCTCGGGAATTAAAGGGAAATGAAAACATTCTCAGATGATGGATAACTAAAAGAATTTGTTGTTAGCAGGCCTACTCTTAAAGATTGGCTGAAGGAAGTTCTTTAAACAGAAAGGAAATGATAAAAGAAGGAATCTTGGAGCATTAGCAAGAAAAGGAACAATGGAAAGAGCAGAAATATGGATACATACAATAATAGACTATCTGTTTCCTCCTGAGCTTTAGTGGTCATATTTGATGATTGAATCAAAAATGTAAAACCATCTAACACTAAAGATGATGATATTTAAATGAACATAAAGCACCTAAAGGAAGTGAAGTTTCCACACTTCAAAGTGGTAAAATGTTGTTACTAGTAAGTAGATTGTTATAAGTCACATTGTTTATATTGTAATAACTGGAGCAAACACTTAGAAAACTATACAAAAAGATAAGCTCGAAAACAATATAAATCAATCAAGATGGAATCCATGATGTTTAATTTTAGGTGTGAACTTGACTGGGTTAAGGGATACCCAGATAGTTGATAAAACATTATTTTGGGGTATGTCTGTGAGAATGTTTCTGGAAGAGATTTGAATCAGTGGACAGAGTAAAGAAGATCTGCTCTCACTTAATGTGGTTGGCCACCATCCAGTTGGTTGAGAGTCCAGATAGAACAAAAAGACAGAGGGAAGGTGAATTTCTTTTCTCTTCTGGAGCTGGAACACCCATCTTTTCCTGCCCTTAGCCATCAGAATTCCAGGTTTTCCAGCTTTCAGACTTTAGTACTTGCAACAGCAGGTCTCCAGGTTCTCGGGCCTTTGGCCTCAGACACACCATCGATTCTCTTGGTTCTCAGGCCTTTGGACTTGTATTGTGCTACACCATCAGCTTCCCTGGTTCTCAAGCTTGCAGACAGCATATCATGGGACTTCTCAGCCTCCATAATTGTGTGAGCCAATTCCTCTAATATTAATAAATCCTCTCATATATCCTATATGTTCTGTTTCTCTGGAGAACCCTAATACAGGATTCTAAAAAATGTTCAAGTGACCCACAGGAAGACAAGAAGAGAGAAACAGAAGAACAAGAACTTAAGCCTTAATGTGTTAATAATTACCTTAAATGTAAGTGGACTAAATATACCTACCAATCCAAAGACAGACACTGGCAGAGTGGATGAAAAAACATGACCTAACTATATACTACTTATAGGAAAGTCACTTCAAATTCAACAATATAGGTAGATAGAAAAGAATAGAAAAATTACATCATTGCGAACATTGATCTAATAAAGCAGGAATGACTATATTAATATTGGCTAAATTAGACTTCAGAGCCAAGACAATTATCAAAGTCAAAGCAGGGCATTACATAATGATCAAATGATAGATTAAGGGTTGCTGGGGCTTAGAGAGAGCTGTGCATGATTATAAAACGGCAGTATGAGGAATCTTTGTAGTGTTGGAGCTATTCAGTACCTTGACTGTGGAGGTGGGTACCTGGACAGAATTGTGACAGAATTGTGTGAAACTTCACTCACTCATTGTCACATACACACAAATAAGTATAACTGTGGAAATCTGAATGAGATTGTTTTATTAATGTCAGTATCCTGGTTGTGATATTATTCTATAGTTTTGAAAAATGTTACTGTTTGGGGAAACTGGTCAAAGTGTATAAGGAATGAATCTCTCTGTATTATTTCTTATAACTACACATGAATCTGTTGTCTCAATTAAAATTTCAGTTATTAAAAAAACAGGGAGACTAAGAAGACATTAAAAGTAAATGCTCTGTGGGGTTCTGGATTAGATTTTGAAACAGAACCAAAAAAGGCCATTAGTGGAAAAGCACACAAGTCAGTTATTATTAATAGAACAATCAAAAGTGGACCTTAAAATAAATGATTAGTGTCTTTAATAATTTATATAACAAGATCAATAATTTCACCAGAGAGTTAGAAAGTGTAAAAAGAATTGGTGGAAACTGAAAATCCAATAACTGATTTTAAGAACCTCAAACACAGCATAAGAGAGAATTAGTTAATTGTAAGATATATTGGGGAAAAAAATATCTGGACAGAAGCACAAGGAGACAAAGGGATGAAAAATAACAAAAAGAGTATGAGAGACATATGGAACATAGTTGTAATTAGAATTCCAGAAAGAGAAAAGGAGAGAGTGGAGCAGAAGCAATATTTAATGAGATAACATCCTGGAATGTTCCTAAAGTGACAACACCTTTAAAGTTGCAGATTCAAGAAGTGCACAGATACCAAACAGTAGTAAGTGGGAAAAAAAAGCATACCAGGGCACATTTGCTAAAATCCAAAGACAAAGATAAAAATCTTAAAGCAAGCAGTGAATTAAGACATATTATCTTTAAACAAGCAAGAATAAGACAGAAAGCTGTCTTAATAAAAACAATGGAAACCAAATCAATAGAATGATACTTCTTCCAGAGTACTGAAAAGAAAATAATTGCCAACATAGAATTGTATACCAAGAGTTGACAAACTTTTTCTTAAAGGGCCAGGTAATAAATATTAAATATCTTAGACTTGTGGGCCATATGAGGTCTCTGATACAACTATTCTGCCATTGTTGCATGAAAGCAGCTATAAACAATCTTAAATGAATGGACATGGCTGTGTTCCAGTAAAACCTTTCTTACAAAAACAGGCTGTTGGCCCACAGGCTGTAGTTCCCAACCCATGTTCTATATCCAGTAAGAAAATCTACTTCAGGAATGAAGAAGAAATAGATATTTTCACAAGAACAAAAACAGAGGGAGTTAGTCACCAGCAGCCTTGCAGTAAAGGGACTTCTTTAAGCAGAAGGAAAATGATCCCAGAAGGAAATAGAGAGATGCAAGTAAAGAGCGGTGGAAAGAGTAAAATGTGGGTAAACTTAACTGAATGTTAGTTGTATAAAATAATAATATCCCATGGGATTTAGAAGATAGAATTAAAAAATACACCAAAAAAGCACAAAAAGCAGATGGTATAGGTAGATGGAGGAAATGGAATTTAAGGTCCCTGAATTGTCCAGGAATTGATACAAGTGCTATTATATTAGGCTTTGATAAATCAAGGATGCAAGTTATAATTTCTAGGATAATCACTAAAAGAATAGTAAGAGAATATATGATATAATAATAGTTTATAAAGAAAAATGGAATAATAGCAATACTTAATCCAAAAAAGGTAAGACAAGAGAGAGACAGGAACATAGATTAAGTGGGCAAATGGAAAACAAATTGCAAGACAGTAATTTTAATCCCAGTTATACTAGTAGTTAAATGAAAAATGACTCAAGGTACCAATTCAATAAAAGATCTAAGTGGATTTAAAAAAAACCAATGACTTACAATACTTAGAAAAAGTACAATTAAATGTAATAATAAGTCAGAAAGGTTGAAAGCAAAAGAATGGGAAAAAGGTATACCATACACTAACCAAAGAGTTGGTTTATCTCTATATCTGACAAAATAGACTTGAAAAGGATTGCTAAAGTAGAACTTTTTGTAATGATAAAAGGGTGAGTCTACCAGGAAGATAGAATGATTCTAAATGTGTGTGTACCTGGTAACATAACCTCAAGATATATAAAGTGAAAGATGTCAGAGGTAAATTTTAACAAATTTTTGATTTATAAATAACTTAAAGCTTACAGAAGAGTGCAAGAATAAAAATAGTACAAAGGACACTTGTATCCTGTATACAGTACCCAAATTCATCTGGTTAACATTTTGCCACATTTGCATTATCATTCCCCACCCCCTCCACACAAGGACACGTGCACAGATGTGTGTATGTGTGTGTGTGTGTTTGGTGTGTAAACATAATTTTTCACCCTGAACCTTTAGAGGGTAAGCTATATACATCATGGCCCTTGACCTTAAATACTTTAGTATGCATTTTCTAAGAACAGTGATAGTCTTAAAAACTCTTAAGGTACAATTTTCATCTTCAGTATATTTAACATTACACGATACTTTTATCTAACCATTTGTGCTCCATTTTGTCAGATGATCCAAAATGTACTTGTGTAGTTGTTCCCCTCTGGTATAGGATCCAGTCTAGGATTAGGTATTGCATCTGATTTTTGTGTCTCTTTAACCTATTTTGATCTACAACAGAGGTCAATAAACTTTTTCTGTACAGGGCCAGATAGTAAATATTTTTGGTTTTGTGTCTGTCGCAACTACTCACGTCTGCTGTTGTAGCAAGAAGCAGCTGTTGACAGTAAGTATGTGAAAGGGCGTAGCTGTGTTTCAATAAAACTTTATTTACGTGAGCAAGTGCAGGCCTAATTTGGTTTGATGACTGTAGTTTGTCAGTCCCTGATTTAGAACATTTCTACTGTCTGTCTTTTTTTCCTCATGATATTGACATTCTTTCCTCACTGTATCTTCCCTCTTTTAATCCAGTTCCTTATTTTGTGTTTGTTTTGTTTTCTCACCATTAGATTCAAGTTATGTCTCCTTGACTGCATAAATGAGGGGGTGTTCTTCTCAGAGTATCACATCTAGAGGCACATGATGCCTATCCCATACTTTTTATGTTGTTTTTTTGTTCTCCTGTTTGAGGTCTTTTCCTGTTCTTCTCCTATAAAATTGCTATTTCTCTGGCCGGGCGCGGTGGCTCACGCCTGTAATCCTAGCACTCTGGGAGGCCAAGGCGGGTGGATTGCTCAAGGTCAGGAGTTCGAAACCAGCCTGAGCAAGAGCAAGATCCCATGTCTACTAATAATAGAAAGAAATTAATTGGCCAACTAAATATATATAGAAAAATAAGCTGGGCATGGTGGCGCATGTCTGTAGTCCCAGCTACTTGGGAGGCTGAGGCAGAAGGATCGCTTCAGCCCAGGAGTTTGAGGTTGCTGTGAGCTAGGCTAACGCCACGGCACTCTAGCCTGGGAAACAAAAATTGAGGTTCTTTGTCTCAAAAAAAAAAAAAAAAAAAAAAAAATTGCTATTTCTCGCCCCCTTGCAACCAATAAGCAATCTCTGGGTTGACATGGTAAGAACATGCACATGTTCTGCTGCTTTTCATTATTTCCTCCTACTTTTTAACATCCACTGGTGATGACAAAAGTAATTTAATAGTCTTCCAGTAGTTCATGGAACAAAAAGATTTGAAAACACTTGGCCTAATTGACATATAGGGAACATTGTACCCTGCAGTTGCTGTACACTTCTAAATATTCATCAGTCAAAGAAGAAACCACCCTGGAAATTTGAAAATATTTTGAGTTGAATGACAATGAAAGTATTATGTGTCAAAACTTTGAGATACAGCTAATGCCATGCCGAGAATGAAAATTATAGCTTTAAATGCATACGTTACGAAAAGAAGAAAGGTTGAAAATCAGTTCTCTGAGTTTTCAACTCAAAGAAAAAGCACTGCATAATATACTCAAAATTAAGGAAAGGAAACAACAAAGATAAAAGAAATTAATTGAATATAAAACAGATGTAGAACATAGAGGATTAACACAGGCAAATGTTAGAAAAGACTAATAAAATGGATAAACGGCTGGAGAGATTGCTAAAGGGAAAGAAAACAAATTACTGATACCAGTAGTGATTAAAAAAGGGACATCACTATAGATCTTACAGATACTGACACAGTCATAGGAGTATATTATTCATAACTTTCTTCTAATAAATACAAAAAATTTAGATGAAATGGCAATTCCTAGAAAAACCAACGTACTCTAGGCCCAGATAGCTTCACCAGTCAGTTCTTCCCAACTTTTACAGAAGAAATAGCACTAATCTTACACTGACTCTTCTAGAGCATAGGGAAAAAGGTGAAATTCTTTCCTTGTTTTTATGCAGTCAACATAATTTTGTTACCAAAACTTGAAAGAAAAGGAAAACAGCAGGTTTGTCTAAGTTATGAACACAGATGGAAAGAATGTAAACAGCATTTACAGACCGTATTCAGTGAAATATGAAAAGAATCATGACCAAGTGAGTTTATTTGAGAAATTTAAGGTCGATTTAATATTTGAAAATCAATATCATTCACAGCATTAACAGAATAAACCAAATGGTCATTTTGATAAATGTATAATTTTTTAAAAATAGAATTTAATATCCGTTAATGAAAAAGCCTTTGGCAAACTAGGAATATAAAGACACTTCCCTAATCTGGTTAGGGCTTATACAAAGAATTTAGGGTAAATGTTATGCTGTATGGTGAAATACTGAAAGTTTTCCCCTGTTATTGTGAACAGGACAGGGATACTCACCATCACCCGTTCTTTTCAGTATCATGATGGAGGTCTTAACCAGTTGTAATAGAGCAAGAAAAATAATAAAATGGTAAGTGTTAGAAAGGAAAATATAAAATTGTCATGTTTTTAATAGAGGATATGCCTGTATTCCTAGTTTTTTCCTGGAAAAATCAAGAGAATGGTGTTACCATTCTAGATATGAAAATTTGGTTGTTAAAAATGTATATAAGTGGTATTTAAAGCTTTGAGACAGTGTGAGATCACTACCTGGTGAATTAAGGTAGAGAAGCAGGCTGGTGCATTCTCAGAGATTGGGAGGAGCAGGTAGATTTATCAAAGTGAACTGAGAAGAAGCTGCCAGTGAATCTAGAATGGAGGGTTTTGGAAGAAAGTATTTGAACAAAGAAGGAGCCTGGGTGCGGTGGCTCATGCCCCTAATCCCAGCACTCTGAGAGGCTGAGGCGCAAGGATCACTTGTGCTCAGGAGTTCCAGACCAGCCTGAGCGAGAGCAAGACCCTGTCTCTACTAAAAATAGAAAAATTAGCTGGGGGTGTTATGGGCGCACCTGTAGTCCCAGCTACTTGTGGGGCTGAGGCAGGAGGATCACTTGAGCTCAGGAGTTTGAGGTTGCAGTGAGGTGTGATCTTACGATTGCATTGTAGGCAGGGATGATTAAGTGAGACTTTGTCTCAAAAAAAAAAAAAAAACCAAAGAAACAAAAGAAAGAAAGAGGGAATGATTAGCTATTTCAAATGCTGTGGGAAAGTGAATAAAGAAGAAATCTTAGAATTCACTCGTTTACCTTAATAAAAGTATTTCAGAAGATGGTGGACATTAAAGCCTAGTTGGAGTGGGTTAAGAGATTAGGTGAGAGTGTGGAGTGAGAGCAGACAACTCTCAAGATTTTTGATACAAAAGTGAGAAGAGAAGTAGGTAGTAGCCTGAGAGGAACATGAGATGAACAGAGCTTGTTTTTTAAGAAGAGGATCCAACAGCTTATCTGTAAGCCTGTCCAGTAGAGGGTAAAAAGTATCGGATGGGGGTCAGAATTAGGTTTGCTCTGGTGATGCCCTTGATTGGGTGGAGTTTACGAATTCTGTGTCTAGGTAGTGTGACCCTAGATGGGTTTAAACAGTTTATCCAGTGTAACTGGAGCAGAAGCATAGTACATGCATTTAGTAAAGGGAAAAAAATATAGTTCTCTGCTGATTTTATTCTTTCTACAGCTATTCACTGAGTGCCATTAGAATGCCAGGCACACTTTTAGGCACTGGAAATAGTGAACAAAACAGACAGAAATCTGGGCTGTCATGAAGTTTGTGTTTCATTACCAGCCAGCTGTGGGGTGGGGCCCTACAGGAAAGTGATGTAGTTCTGTTGTAATCCTTCCAGGCAGCGAGAACTGGTGTGTAGCTGGGCCAGTGTAGCAAGGGGCAAGGACCATGAAGCCGCAGATCCTGGAAGATGTGACATTGCACCCCTGGAATGTAGTAGGTCTTCCTGACCTCAACAAGGCCAATGTATTGCTGAATGGTTGGGCAGAGTCTTAGTTGTGCTTGAGGCTGGAGGAGTACTGGGAGACCTGAGAACAGAGAAGATTCCTACAGGTGACCCCACAGTGTACTCATAGCCTGTTTGGTTGAACACATGGAGGTAGAGACTCATTGACTTTCCAAATTTTAAATTAAAAATCTAGAACATTTAAAGAGATTTAAGTGTACTTCAGATAATTTTCTATGATTTCCTCTAATTAAACAATTTAGCAAATCAGTTACAGGAGAGGTGGTACAAGAAATTTTCAAACAGAACAGATACGTAAAGAGGTACAAATCATGAAGGCAAAGAAACTTAGAGGAGAAATTCAGTATATCCAAAATTTGAATACTAGGACTTGCAGAAGGAGAAAAAAAAATGGAGGAGTGGCAGTAAGCTATGTGAAGAAAAATAAAATTCAGGCAGACATCAGATTTCTCATTTGAAAGCTGTAGCTAGAGAGCAGTGGATTAGCATCTAGAGACTACTGAAAGAAAAATGACTGCAATAAAGAAAGGATGTTTAGGGATATACAGGAATTCAGAGTATACCACTCAACTATCCTATTGGAAGAAAATACTAACCAAATAAATGGTACACAACAGAGACCATCAGACTGGAGAAGGTGAAGAAGAGAGTCAAGAGTGGTGAATAGTGAACTTGGTTTTATGTTTAAAATTATATCTTGATGAGGATGGCTGGGAATATATAAGTGCTAAATTAGGACTCATATATAGAATGGACAGTATTGTAAGGAAAAGTTATAAATAAGTATTGAGCTATCTCACAAAATATAGGAATTGGGGTGCTCTGGAGAAAAAATGTGCCAAAGGTCTCACAGAGTAGAGAGGGGAGGGAAAGGAAGAGAGGGTAGAAGTATCCTAGGAGTCCCATTTATGGGTTAGGAATGGGAAAAGAGGAGGAAAGTACAGTATTTCTGTGGGGGATTTCTTATTTGTAAATTTTTGTAAAGGCATATGCTTTCAACAGTAAAGGCAGGGAAAGGGAAGGTATTAATAAGTTGGAAAAATGCAGTGGGATTTCCAGATAAAGGGGGAAATAGAATGAACGGCAACATTATCACACTAACAAAAAAAGGAAAACAGAAAAAGAGAAGACAAAACATAAAATAAGTAACAAAATATAGATGGGAAGAACAAAATCAATATTTTAGTCATATTAAATGTGAATAGATTATATAGTCTCATTAAAGGAAAACTAGAATGGCTATGTTAAGATCAAAGTAAATTTTAGGACAAGGAGATTGAGACATTCCATAATGATAAAAGTGTAAATTCACCAAGAAGACAGAACAATCCTATATATGTAAATATTTAATAACAGTTCTAAAATACATGAAAGTGAGAAATAGGCAAATCCGTAATTATAGTTGAAAATTTCAGTACTTTCAATAGTTGGTAAAACAAGTATACAGTAAAATAGGAAGAATAAGACTTCAATAACACTATCAATCAACTTGATATAATTCTCATTTAGAGAACGTTTCACAGATCAACTGCAGATTGTACATTCAAGTCCCTTAGAACATTCAGTAAGGTAGATCATGCTGGATTATAGAACAGATCTCGATATATTTGAAAGGTATGAAATCATACAGTTTGTGCTCTAACTACAGTGGAATTATAATAAAAATTAATAACAAAAAGATAATTTAAAAAAATCCCCCAAATATTTGAAAATAAGCAGTATACATCTAAATAACACATAGGTCAAAGAAGAAATAACAGGAGAAATAAGAAATCGTTTTGAAATGTATGAAGATGCAAGCAGCCTGTTAAATTTGTGGAATGCAGCTAAAGGAGCATGTAGAGAGGAATTTATATCTTTACATGTTTTTATTAGAAAATAAAGATACACATTACCTAAATGTCCACTATAAGTAACCAGAAAATGAAGACCAAATTTAGACCCAAAATAAATGGAAGGAAGGAGATGAGGACGATAAGAGTGGAAATCGTTCAGATATGGAGAAACAATAAAGAACCAATGAAAATATCAATGAAATTGATAAACCTTTAGACTAATCAAGAAAAAAGAATGCAAATTAGCAATATCAGGAGTGAAAGAGGGATTGTTACTACAGATACTGTACCAATTAAAAGAAAAATAGGATAATATTATGAACACTTTGTCAATAAATTCGACAACTAAGATGAAATGTAAAAATTTTTTGAAAGACACAAATTGTCAAAAGTGACATAAGAAGAAATAGAAAATGCGAATAACTCTATATCAAGTAAATTGAATTTATGATTTACTCAAAGAAACCTTCAGGCATGGGTGACTTCACTAGTAAATTCTATCAGACATTAAAGGAAGAAGGAATACCAATAATAGCAACAAACTCTCCAGCAAATAAAGGAAGATAGACACTTTCCAACTCATTTCATGAGGTCAACATTATCCTGATATACCAAAACAAGGTAAAGACATTGTAAGACAAGAAGACTACAAATTAATGTCCCAAATAAGCACAGATGCAAAGATTTTTAACAGTACATTAAAGGGATAATACACGCCTTTGTTTAAATTCAATGCCTTTGTTACTGCTAGTAAACTAGTTTTCCCTAGTGCACAGCCGCTACTCATGTCCATACCTAAATCATCAATGATACTGTGACACTCAGCCTGAAATTCTAGGTTGTTATTTCTGGCCTTCCTCTTTCACATCTCTTTAAACTTTCAGTAACTGCTTGTTGGCCATTCACTAGAATACAGAGAATTTCAACTTAAAAACTGGCAAAATGTAAAAGAAACAATAACCTAATGCAGAGAGGGTGTAGAGAATAGCATATTCTCATACATTGCTGGTACAAATGTGAATTGTTATAGCCTTTTGGAAAATAATTTGGCAGCTTGGTTAACAATTAAAATTCATAATCCTTTTGGTCTAGTAATCCTCCTAAAATTTATATTCTTAGAAATAAAAGCACAAGTAAGTAAGGCCATATGTATAGGGTTATTTATTGCAGCAATGTGCAAAATGCTAACCAACTAAATACAAAATGAACGTTAGTAGGGGAAAGGCAGGAAAAATGATACCTCCATAGGTTAAAATATTAATATTATGCTACATGAAAAAGAATGAATTAGACTAATACCTGATTAAAGAGATTTCTATAAGGTTTTGTTGAGTGAGAAAAGAAAGATGCAGAAAAGTTTATATAATAACTAATTTGTGTAGCCAAAAAAATGATTGAACAGAACCATGTGTATATCATAGGCTCATATGAAGAAAAATAGTTAAGAATGCTTGATAGGTAGTTAAATTTTTATCTTGGTTAAGGGTGGAAGGGAATAATTGGGGAGGTAAATAAAAAAGAATTGTTCTTTAGTTAACAACAAAAAAACCCTGTCTGCGATCATATCTATGCATTATCTGTAAAATTATGTAAAGTGTATGTTTAAAGATATTAAGTAAGCATTTAAAATGAAAACAATCTATTTCTTTTCTAAAAGTGATGTTGATTTGCAAACCTAAATCTGTTCATGTGAAGTCCATAGAAACTCTTCTTCTTTTTATTTTTATTTTTATTTTTTACTTTGATGTGTGAAGACTAAACCATAGAAACCCTTAGGAGCAAAACAAGCATAGTAGAGAGAAAGAAATATAAAACTTTGAGCTAGAAGAGTCTTAAACAGAGAAACAAGGAAGTGTGTGCGCACACACACACACAAACACAATAACCAGAGGGGAATTTACTCATGGAAATTAAGTTTAGTTTCTATTTGAGAAGCCTAAAGTAGGGGAGTTTTTGTGGGTGGTTGTTACTGCTTTTCAGGGACCTTTGATTTGTCATACTTGGTGTTGGCTTTGTGTTCAGACTCGTGGCCTGATTACTATAGTACTTCAAACTGTAAAATCCAGCATAGCAAAGTCCAGAGAGAGAAGGGTCATCTCTTCTTACATGTCTATCATAGGTTGGTTTATTTTTGGAAGCATTTAATAAGAAAGTTTGGAGTATAAGTTACTTGTAATACCTGTGAGAGGAAGGTGTTATTGGAAGCAGGAGTGGAAGCAGAATTAGGCAGAGGAAGAAGTTGAGCTTCGATGCAGGTCTGACAAAGGGGAGCTCTGGACCAAGGATTGCCTGTTAGAGTTTTGTCCCATGTTGTATTGTAAGGCTTGGGCTTTTGTACCCCTTGCCCCCTGTGGTGTGGGCTGCCCTGAGAAGGACTTGGCCTAGGGTAGCCAACCCCTGAAGGAACTGACAATCTGTTGACCACATTCCCTGCTAAAGCTGGCAGTAAGTCCTTTAAGGGGGGATTGTGGTGGTATATCTTCCTTTCCACCCCACTGTCTTTCTTAAGACTGAGAAAATATTTCCTAGTACTTGTCCATCAGACTTCCCTTCACATCTAAGTATTAGACTACACACTATGTCAAAGATTACTAATTACTGTTTGTAGCCTTTCTCCTTTTCTCTAGTAAAGAGAATCCTGATTTTTCACTGGGTACATGGTCATCTGGGATACTGGCTACATTTCTCAGCCTCCTGCTACATGTAAATATGTAATGGGATAGAAGTTGAATCGCAATGTTTGACTTAGAGGGAGAGGACTTGTGCTCCTTGTTTTCTTTTCCTCCTTCCTTTTGGATAAAACCTGGGTATGGTAGCTGGAGCTTGAGCAGCCATCTTGGATTATGAGGTAGAAGTCACATGTTGAAGATGACAGAGCAAGCGTAAAAGAACAGTACGTCTCCGATGATCATGGAAATTCCTTACATGCTCTGGATTGCTTACCTCTTTGGGTTTTATGTCTCAGTTAAGCCATAACTATTTAGGTTTTTCTGTCAGTTGCATTAGAACCTAATCTTAACTGATAAACATTTCTAGTCAGTCATTGGTAAGGGGGCATGGGAAAACATGATTGGCTTAGACTAATGTTTTGGGGGTGGAATAGATGTTGGGGGAGTAAGACCCAGAAACATCTGTATCAGACAAGTACAGCAGAAAGGGAGAGAAAGGCAAGGAATTCAAAGGATTTGCTGGATATAATTTTTGTGATGGACTGTGAAATCTTAACTAGGTAAGTGAGAAAGTGAAATGTGTGGGTGGTGGGTGATGAGCAGTGAAGAAGTAAGTGATAGTTCAGTGGATTGGCAGTCCCCATGGGCCTGAAGACTCACTGGAGAGAGGGAGTTAGGCTAAATGAACTGGAGAGATAAGAGCAGAGCAGAAGGTAGGGTGCTTAAAATGGAAATTTTGGTGGCAGCACATAATAGCAGGGGCCAGAGGAGTGGGTGGCTAAAAAGGGGTGGAAGAAGAGATTGTTGATGGGCCGGGCACGGTGGTTTATGCCTGTAATCCTAGCACTCTGGGAGGCCGAGGTGGGAGGATCACTCAAGGTCAGGAGTTCGAAACCAGCCTGAGCAAGAGTGAGACCCTGTCTCTACTAAAATAGAAAGAAATTAATTGGCCAACTAAAAATATATAGAAAAAATGAGTCAGGTATGGTGGCGCATGTCTGTAGTCCCAGCTACTTGGGAGGCTGAGGCAGAAGGATTGCTTGAGCCCAGGGGTTTGAGGTTGCTGTGAGCTAGGCTGACACCATGGCACTCTAGCCCGGGCAACAGAGTGAGACTCTGTCTCAAAAAAAAAAAAGAAAAAGAAAAAAGAAAAGATTGTTGATGGTAAGGTTAAGAAATAGAGAGCTAAGTTATGGATGGAACATTTAGTGTGTTTTTGTAGATGAATGGAAGACAATGAACAATTTGCTCTAATATCTTCAGTGCATTGGGAGTAACTGGGATGTCAGTAGATGACTCACAGTAAGAGAGGCAGATCCAGAAGAGAGCATCTGTTTCAGAGAGGCTGACATTGTTGATAGAAGAGGGAGGAAGAATGAATTATCTGAAAATAGCAGTGAGGAAGGACATAGCATCCTTCTTAAATATTAAAAATGTCTATATGGTAAAAGATACTAGACCCAACCTATAAAGAAAAAAGTAAACTGAAAAAATATATTTATGCTAATAGTACATTTAACTTAGAAGTGGAAGGTTTCCTTAATGTAAAAAGAGCTCCTAAACATTCATTTTGAAAAGACAACTTGGTAGCAAAGTGGGCAAAGAATATGGAATCTTAATTCACAAAGGAGGAAGTGCAAATGGCCAGAGCATATGAGAAGATATTTTTGAACATCCAGGGTTAGTAGCAGTCAAAACATTAGTGAGATACTAGGATGTGCCTACCATATTGGCAAGATCTAAAAGTATTACTAGAGGATATGTGCTAATGCACACTGCTCATGGGCATGTGGGTAGGTGGGCAGGATGGGTCTGGGTGTGTTGTGGCTTGGTGTGCTTGCCCATCACAGCTACGTACTCTCAGAGTTACTGTTTAACTGCACTTTACTTGTAACTGTAACTGTGTGATCTTATTTTTTAAAAACAAACTCATATTTATAAATAAGTTCTTGTGACCATTTTCATGGTACAAAGTATAACTTTCCCTTCTTAGCTAGAAAGACTTAGGTATGGTTTTGTTCATTCCTGTGAGTTTTGTTATTTTTCTATCCTCTTTTTTTATGTGTGTGGTAAGTATTTGTTTCATCCAAATTTGTGCAATGTGATAACTGTGCAGTCATTTTCTTCTGGTTTTAGGATATGTTAATGTATCCACTGTGCTTAATTTGTATTATATTGAGAATTAAGAAAACTATTAATAGAAAATTAATATATGAAAATATTTTATATAAATATTTTATTATGAAATAAATATATTAAAATATATGAAACTGGTATGGTGGACTTAAGGTTTTTCTTTTTAATTTAAATTACAGACTAACTGGATCTTCTGGGTTTGTCACAGATGGACCTGGAAATTATAAATATAAAACAAAGTGCACGTGGCTCATTGAAGGACAGTAAGTAGTAATGACTGGCTTAAGTTTGTCTGTTTGTTTGTTTGTTTCAGGATAGAGCCCAGTGTAGCATAAAATACTTAAAATATTTTTTGGACAACTTTTCATTAAACAAGTAAATTTGATTTTCTTATTTTTCTTAATCTTCACTGTTAATTTTAAAAAGTTTTATGTCAGTTTATTTAATGTTGCAAACGAATTGTACATACCAGAAATTTGTATATTTTCAACTGTAGTAGTTTAAAAACCAAGTATTTTTAATGGTTTGTTCAAAGCATTAGAAAATTACAATACCATGTAATTTTTCTGAGTACCTATTTTTATTGTGGCTAGGAAAATTGGAATAACTGTTATTGCCTAAGTGACCCCTTCTCAGGACCCTGCTGTGTCATCCCAGCTATTGCCTTGTTTTTCTCCCTCCCTTCATGACAGGCCTTTAAAGCAGTATTTCTCAAACTTTTTTGTTCTCAGGACCTCTTTACACTCTTAAGCTTTGAGGATTCCAAATAACTTTTGTTTATGTGGGTTATACCTGTCTGTGTTTACCATATTAGAAATTAAAACCAAGAAATAGTATTTCTTAATTCATTTAAAAGTAACAATTATAAACCTACTACATTAGCACAAATGACATTTTTATGAAAAAAATCCTGTATTAAAAAATTTTAGAAGAGTGGCATTATTTTACATTTTTACAAATCCTTTCAAAGTTGGGCTTAATAGAAGGCAGCTGGATTACCATTCTTCTGCATTCACCTTGTTGCAGTATGTTATTGTGGTTGAAGTATGTAAGGAAAGTTAGTCCTAACTTGAATATAAGTAGGAAAAGGGAGGAGATTTTAATAGTACAGTACTTTTAAGTAATTGTGAATAGTCTTCTTTGGTACTGTATCCAAACTTGACAAGGAAATTTCAGTGTGGAATCTGAAACAACATTAATAAACCTTTGGAACTTTTTAAGTTAAAAGCCCTTGGTTTTCTTGCACTTTGAATGGATTGTTTGCCCATCTATGATTTTGTAATATGATAATATAGGTAATTTGGAAAGTATTCGTTCACCAAATTATTCAGATTTTCCACATGTTGATATATTTCATTATATAATATATAAAATCACATTGGTTAATACCACTGTCAATCTCATTAGAAAGCTCTAATTGGGAAGTTGTATCTGGGTAGCAGATATAAATTTTCCAAAACTCTAATTACTACCTGAAAGCGCTTGTGTTTTATCTTTGGCAGCAAATACTATCAGTTTTCTTTGAAGTGACAGGCTTGCTTTGGTCATTTTTGATAAAATGTCTGCCGAATATCCAACTCTGAATGACCATAGTTTCTCAATTATTCTTTCAAGTAAACATGGTGAATGGTGTTCCGAGAAAAGGGGTGGCTAGTTCAGCTCATAACGTAAAAGAATTTCAAAAGTTGTTTTCCTTGAGAAAACTGTACTTTTTTAGGCAGAAGTGCTTTATGCTTGCTTTCATTTTGTCACACATAATATTAAAAAGATATTTACTCATTGATCAGGATTTAATAAAATTAATAGTTTTTATTGCTTAATAAAGATATGCTTAAATGAAACTGGCATTTTTTTTCTTTGTTCTGTGAACGAGTGGTAGCTAAGAATAACAGTGATCACTAGTACTATTTGCTGTTACTGCCTTGATTTGTTCTAAGACGCCAGCAGTTTCACTCACCATTGTTCTTGCACCGTTAGTAAATGCCAACATAGCAACAAAAGCACATGATATCTTAGTATTACTGTGAATATAGTTTTGACCTCTTGGATCCCTCTAAAAGTGTCCCAGGACCCCCTGCATTCTGTGGACCACATTTTGAGAACTGCTGCTCTAAGGAGTTGTCTGCCCTTGCCCTTCCTGTCAGTTCATTCCCATGTGACTTCATTTCACTGTTGCTCTGAATGTGCTCTCAGCAGTTGCTCCTCCTGAGCCTAGGCAAAACCTTTTTCTTCCCCCTTTTCCTTATTCCCCACATTTAGCGTGTTAGTAAATTCTGTCACTTTTCCCTCTAGATTATCTCCCAAATTCATCTATAGACTCCTTTTTACCACCATCTCTACTATTGTGAATCACCATCTTCTCGTTCCTTGGCCCGTGTGTTAGCCTTGAATTTGGCCTCCTGATTTTTGCTTTTGCCCCTTGTCCACCTCTCATCTTTCACAGTTTTCTCTGCTATGTTTCAGGCATGCTAATTTTTTTCATGTTGCTTGGACACATCAACTTCTTTCTCCCTTAAGACCAGACTGTTCCCTCTGTCTGAAATGTTGTTCCCCAGGCTTTTCACATGGCTTGCCTTGTCATTCTAATCACCTCCAAAGCTTGCTGGGTTATCTCAGTAAGCTTGTGCTACCATATCACATCCCTTTCATTTCTTCACAGTACTCATCACCGTTGGAGTTAATTTGTTTATGTATTTATTTAGTTGTTGACTTAGAGATGTTAGATAAATCTTTGTGGAGCACAGGAAAAGTCTAAGCTGGAGCATTATAGTTAGGCATCATCAGGGTACAAATGGTATTGATATTCCCAGAGATTTTTTTTTTCCCCATTGATAGGTTTTCCATCCCAGAGATTTTTGAGTAGAGTGTTTGGGCTGGGGAGTGAAGGGGTGAGTGGAATATGAGGCAATGGAGAAAGCAAAGTCTTCTGTGAGTTTCACTGTATCAGGGCAGGTCTTTGGTAGAGAGCATTGGGATTTGAGGCTTTTTTGTTTTACAAAATATGTGATACTTAAGCAGATTTAAATGTGGGTGGCAAAGTTCCAGATGAGAGGGAGATGTTAAATATTTGAGTGACGGAAGGGGAGTAGGTGGGTTTTTCTTTTTTGAACAATAGGAATTTCAGGGATTTTTATCTGGGTGTTGAGCATAAGATGGGATGTTTTGAAATTGTCATTGAGAGTAGCAGCTATGGAGAGGGGGAGTTAGTGTAGAACTGCTGGCAGAATCAAAGTGCCATTTGAAGTTGGTGAGCAGAGACCAATGCTGGAACCAGTCTGCCCAATGGTGTGGCTTTCTCTAGTACGGCATAGCTTTTTTTGTTTGTTTGTTTTTGGATTCAATCTTAGTCAAAGCAGATAACTGGTTTCCTACAGATCAAGGCTTTTGCCAGCTAGTACCGTGAAGGGGTAGGGGGCAGGCAAATTTAGAGACTTGCCAGGTGTGTTTGTGAAATAATGTAGTGTGGAGTCTCAAGTTGAATAAGGAAGTGCAGAAATGGAAGGGCTAATGAACTGGGTCAGAGGCTATTAAAGAATAGCCACTGGATGGACTGTAAGGCTCAAGGAGTCATGGATCACATCTGTTTTGTTTCCATTTGCATGTTTAGTGGTCTCCTGCACGTAGTAAGTACTAAATAAATCTTTGACAAATGAAGGAATGCTGTTTATATATTATTAATTTCTTCTCTTCCTGTAAATTCTTTTTTCAAAAAAACTCTTTTTATATTCTCAAATGTTTGCTGGTTATGATGATTATTTTATTATAAATTACTTCTTTTGTTCTTTTCAGGCCGAATAGAATAATGAGACTTCGTTTCAATCATTTTGCCACAGAGTGTAGTTGGGACCATTTATACGTTTATGATGGGGACTCAATTTATGCACCACTAATTGCTGCCTTTAGGTAAGCTCAGTCATATAAGTACCAGTTCATCATTACTTGATTTCTAAATTTAAACATATCTGCTGGATCGCATTCTTACTGGATTCACCTTTATTATCACTGAACATATTTATTTCATGGAAAGAGTACTTATGTGCTAGTCCTGACTTGGTTTCTGTAACTACTGGGCAAGTTTCTGGGCATATTACTTGACCTTTCTTTTCAGTTTCCTGATCTGTAAAATTGTGATAGTGCTATTAAGTTCACCATGGTGGTGGTGAAGTTTACATTTTCACATGTTTTGTGAGTAATATAGTGAATGATATTTCAGTGAAAAATTTAAATTAAGAATTATATCCATCTTTTTTTCTGTTTTTCTCATTGCATGGGCTTTTAGGAGCTATTTGTTGAATCCAAATACAGTTTTTTTGTGTGTGTGTATGTGTATTTACATATATGTGTTACCATGGGTGAGGGAACCTTTCTGGAAGAATACACATAAAATGAACAGTGGTTATCTGCAGAGAATGAGGAACATACCAGTTACGTATTATGAGTTCCTTTTTTTTTCCTTTGGGACAGGATCTTGGTCTATCGCCCAGGCTGTAGTACAGTGGCCTGAGCATAGCTCAGTGTAACCTTGAACTCCTGGGCTCGAGAGATCCTCCTTCAGCCTCCTGAATAGCTAGGATTACAGGTGTGGGCCACCATGCCCAGCTAATTTTTTTTTTTTTTTTTTTTTAGAGAAGGGGGTCTTGCTATGTTGCCCAGGCTCATCTTGAACTCCTGGCCTCAAATAATCCTCTCACCTTGGCCTTGTGATTTTTTTTTTTTTAAATAAGTACATTGTACTTTACTAGTTAAACAAAAACTATTCAACATCACATGGGAATTCAAAACTTTCTCTATTTTTTCCTTTTATTTGATAGAAGATTTTAAAATACAGTCATGAGTCACGATGAGGATACATTCTGAGAAACTCGTCATTAGGCAATTTCATCATTGTGCAAACATCACGGAGAGTACTTATGCAAAGTGTAGCATAGCCTGCTACACACTGAGGCTGTATGGTAAAGCCTGTTGCTCCTAGGCTACAAACTTGCACAGCATGGTACTGTACTGAATGCTGTAGGCAGCTGTAACACAGTGGCAAGTATTTGTATATCTAAACATAGAAAAGGTACAGTAAAATACAGTAGTATAATCTTATGGAACCACTGTCATATATGCAGTCCATTGTTGACTGAAATGTCATCACGCATTGCATAACTATGTATTTTTCTAAAATGCACATCTGCTTAGGAACCACAGTTGTCAGTTTTTCATCTGTAGCTGACTTTCTAGATTTCCTCTCCTCAGACATTTTATTTCTTTGACTTTGAAAAGAAATCAGTTCAACAAATATTTTTTGTTTTTCTCACGTGGGGCTAGTCTGGTTGATGTTCCATGTGGGTGAGGGGAGGTAACAGGGAGTAAGCAGCACACAAGGAGCCAAGGGACAGGTGAGCAGGGACCTGTGGTACTCTTGTATTTCTCCACCTCTTTTGGCTTAGAAGTCTGTCTGACATATCTTTGAACTGAGAAAGAAGGCCGTTTTCTAGGTTTTAAAGGTTCACTTATGGGGCCAAAGAGCAGGGTGGCTAGGCCATGCTAAGCATATAAAATGGCATGGGCCAAGTGTTGGCATGTATATTTTTATGCTAGCATTTGAAACATAGCTTGTGTTTTAGCAAGAGGCACCCTAAACTTTAACACAAGCATGAAGCTATCTGAGTATGTTGTTATTGTTCTAGTACTTTCTGGGGATTCACTTGTTAACTGTGTTTATTAATCAGAATTCACAGAGCCGCTGTTATGTGCCAGGCATTTTGAATCAGCTGGTCAGTAGCTGTTGTAGGAACATGAGCCAAGCAGGTTGTGCATAACCCTGTGTGTCATCTGGACTGTGCATTTGTTGAGCAGACATGTAAATTCCACATCAGCAGCAATAGCAAAACAAGCAGAAGGCTTTAATTGTTCTAATCAGTGACTTTTGAGAGAAACCAAAGTATATATACAGATAGAGGAACTCTTAAGTTTCTTTAAAAAAGTGATAGCATAAATTAATGCATTGATCTTACTAAAATTTATGGCATGTTTGTGAATTTTCTAAAATTATGGTGAGAAAGTATATACAAATTGAAATTTACCTGAAATACAAAACCCTTAAAGCACTGATGTGCTGGAAAATTTGAAAACCGCTGTCTTAGGCCATAAAAGCACTGCCACAATGTGGTTTGCGGGGAAGTACTGTTGGGCCAGGAGAATTTTGGATCAAGGCATCAACCCAGTGGTGACGTGCTGAGGGTCCAGAGTGGGGAGAGCCCGGTGGCAGAGACAGTTCAGCTAGGGCTGATAACAGTCAAGGAAAGAAGAATCATACAGGATTTAGAGGATGTGGACTTTTAATCGGGTTCTGCCCAAGTCTCTGTGTGAATTTGAATAGGTCATTGAAGTACTCTAGACCTCAGCTTCTAAAACCGAAAATGAAGGTGGCGTGCACTGTGTTAGTTCAATCTGTGTTCTCTCTAAGTATATTGCAAAGTATAAAGTTTAGTTTGATTTCCAGCTGGTGGGTCACATTTATCTTTTATATATTGAACTTCTGAATAAAATTTATTTAACAAGCACAGTTCCATTACTAGACACATGTGAGAACCCCTGGAGTCATCTATCTTTTAAGACTCTTCCAGCTCTACATTATGATTCCGCCGTGCATTCAACAGATGCACATATGGGGGAGCACCATCATGGAGCGGGCACTCTCCCAGAATCTGTTGATAGGGAATGCAGAGGTAATGGAGTAGAGGCAGTGGCTTTCCTCCTTGAGAACATTCTTCAAAAGGATGTTACTCGTTTTAGAGTTTTTTGTTCATTTGTTTGTTTTTTAAGGAAGTCATATATTGCTGAGGCAGTTGTTAGACAGTGATGATATAGGGGAAGCCTTTTGAAAGCAAGGGTCAGTCTACACATCACCCATTTGAAACCACAATCAGATTGTGGCATACTTAGAGAAGCTACTCACAGGCAGCCACCTCTCTCATGTTCTTCAACGCTCCTTCACTAGTCAGAAGTGTAGACCCTGCCTGGCCCCACCACTTGGCCCTGACTTTAGGAATCTGCCTTATTTTCCACATCTCTCTGCCCTTGTCCTTATAGTCTTACAAGAAGGTAAGTATGTCAAACGGAGGATTACTAGTCAACTTACACAGTATAGTTGGTAAAGTCGGGTTATGCCCCAGGTATGTTCAGAGAGCCCATGTTCGCCTGGGACAATTACGCTGAATTTCATGTCTGTTAAGAAAATTGTTCAGTGATTTTTCAGAATGATTCTGAATGATAGTGGTCTGTGCTTAAAACACAAGATTATGAGCAACGTGAAGGCAGGTAGTTCTTTATGTGCTCAGGTTGAACAACTGGTTGCAGCCTGGGCTGTGCCTGCATTTATTGATCTGCCTAGGGGCAGCGGGTAGGGAGGTGGGAGACAGTTCAGGGTGACAGCTGAAGAGTATGCCTGCAGCATCTATTCCTCACCCACACGCTTCCCATTACCTTTGTATGCAGGGTGAGGCTATGTTTGTATTCACTTGCTCTATACAAGTTTATTTTTGTCATAAACCAATTGTTTTGTTTTCGAGCTGAGAGATAACACACTGCAAAGCTGTCACAATTTCAAGTCTCTAAAGTGAAAAGAAGTGAACACCTATGCCCCTCCAACAGTGGAGAAGCTGATACACTGCTTATCCACTGCATCGTGCAGTTGTAGTTGGTAACGTCACTCATCCTACACACTTAAATGTCTGTCCCCACCATATAAAGAATATCATCAACCATCACTTACAGGTGCACCTGCTAGTGTGAGGCACTGTTTAAGCACTCTACATGCTTTAGCAGTTTGATCCTCACGACATCACTGTAACATAGACAGGAATTCTCTGATTGTGTATTTGAGGAAACTGAAGCTCAGAGATGTCAGTGACATGCCCAGGCATAAGGAATGAGAATTGGAGCTCATGTCTTCTTGTTCCTGAAATTCATGCTAGGATAATAAGAGAGTACAGGGTCTCTCACATGTGACTGAGGCCCTCAGTCCTTTGCTGTGCTAGTGTATCTTAGGGGCAGATTACTTTTGATATACCTGTTTCTAGGCAGCCCTGCTCTTCCCAGTACTTACTCCTTCAGCATTTCAAGGGATTCTGGTATATTATATAACTAGTGAAAGTGCGATAATGGTTGAACCCTTCATTTAGGTCTCTGATTAAATGTCACATCTTCCAAGAGGCCCTCCTCAACTGCCCTTTCTAAAGTACCCCTTTCTCTTCTTTTCCTCTGCTGTTTCCCGTCATAGCATTTATCTGCCTGGTATTATTTATGTACACACTTGCATATGGGGTTGTATCTGGGCTTATTTATTGTTTCTTATGAACTCCATGAGGGCAGGAATATAGTCTTTTTCACTGTTGTATTCCTGGTACTTAGAGCAGTGCCTCACATGTAGTAAGTGCTTAGTAAACATTTGTTAGTTGAATACATAGTAGAAGATGTGTGATTGTTTTGTAGGCCCTGGAGCACCTTCAGAGTCTTAGAGTTCCTAGAGTTCTCTCTTCATATTGAAAATTAAATAAAAGTCCCATCCCCTCCTTGTCTTGATTGCCTACTTCCGTACTCTTCTAGTAATTTTTATAAGCACTTACATAAGTACATGTAAATGTATGCATATACTAGGCTCATTATTTTGCAGATTGTCCCCACCCCCATCAGAATGCCTGAGGAGCTTCCTTATTACTCCTGCAGACTCATTCAGCCAGCTCCCAGTGGGTGAGCATTTAGGTGGTTTCCAACCTATTGCCCTCTAATAGTGCTGCAGTTAGAATTCTTATATATTTGTCATTGTGTACACAAGCAGGTATTTCTTCTAAAAGAAGTAGGATTGCCAGGTCAGAGGGAATGAGCATTTAAGATTGTCATAGACCCTGAGGTGGGAGTTAACCTGATGTGTGCTCTAGGAAAGCAAGGGGGCTGGGTTGACTGTGTTAAAGGGAGACAGCAGTAGGAGATGGTTTGTTCACTGGGTGGGGTTGTGTGTGTAGAGCAACTTGTGTAGGTCCTGGAAAGGATCTAGGCTTTTACTAAATGTGGTGGTGGTGAATCAATATGGGCAAAAGTCACAAGCATATAAAGAAATGCAAACAGCAAGTAAACATAAGAAAAATGATTAACTTCAGAAGTATAAAAGAACTCAAGACCACAACTTTAAAAAATTACTTTTCATTTATTAAATTAGCAAAACTAAAATAGGATTGGTTGTTGTTTGCAGGGTGAGGTGGGATGGACCCTTTTATTCTATATTGATAGCATTTCAAGTCAGCATCTCTCTTGGAAAGCAAGTTGGTATTATGGATGAAGAGTCTTAAAGCCATCATTTAGACCCTTTGACTCAGTAATTCTTTCCCTTACCAAACACTCAACAAATACTTAGAATCTGTTATGTGCTGGGCTCGGATTGGGGTCCTAGGGAATTACATAGGAAATGCTTATAGTATATTATTTGTAAAATAGAATATAAAACATAAATGATGTCAACAAGGCCAAGAAAATGCATCAGAATGCTAATAGTGTTGGAGTTATAGGTGTTGATTTAGCTTCTTTATATTTTTATATAAATAAATATAAAATAAAATATCCCATGTATTTCAGTAGTATATATTTGGCATTCATCATCTCATAAAAATTATTTTATGTGATTGCGGAGGTTTACTCAGTTTTTCAAAGGAGCATTATAAAAACTTTTTTTAAAAAACCAAACAGGGCTATTGATTTCAAATCTCATTAGAAATACAACTCAGAATAAAGGAAGTCTAACTAAAGATTCAGATAGGATCCAGAACTAACGAGATCCAGAACTGATGGGGTAGCACACTCTGTATTTATCACAGGCATTTGCTCCTCTTCCTGGATATATTAAAATCGTAAGGATGAATTCCAGTTTTTAATTTGTGTCTACCGCCGTTGGATGTGTCTGTGATTGTGCTTCCCTTTATAAGAAGTGTGTTTTTGTTTCAGTGGCCTCATTGTTCCTGAAAGAGATGGCAACGAGACTGTCCCTGAGGTTGTTGCCACATCAGGTTATGCCCTGCTGCATTTTTTCAGCGACGCTGCTTATAATTTGACTGGATTTAATATCACTTACAAGTAAGATGTTTAAATCTAGTGTTTTTGATGTTATTCAAATGACTAGGTATTTTGTTTTTGCAATAATAATGTGCTAGGCATTGTGCTAGACAGTTTGCATGGATTTTCTTATTTAAAGTTCTAAAAAGTCAGGCATGGCGACTGTTTTTCTTTTCATTTTATAATTGAGGAAACTGGTGGGAAAGTGTTAAGTGAGTTGTCAAAGTAAGTGGTGGTGCCACAGTTTCAACCTGGGTGCTGCTGCTGTGGGGCTTCTCCTGGAAGACAGGGACATTTTCCAGCTAATGCTGTAGTGCGCACAGCTGGAGGTGAGTGGCTGGAAGCTTCATCCCTATTTATGACTGCTCGCCATCACTTGCATCACCACCTGAGTTCTGCCTTCTCCACTCATCCCCCGATCTATGGAAAAATTGTCTTCCATGAGTCCATGAAACCGGTCCCTGGTGCCAAAAAGGTTGGGGACCACTGTCTAATGAATAAAAACATGGAGAGGGAGGGTTTGCTAAGTACAGTTTAACAAATGTTAATAGTTGCCGTGTACTCAGTAGTAGAAGGAATCTATACTCTCAGAGTACCTTGATAGGCCATTTATCTTCCCCTTTTAAAATCTAAATTGTGTTGTTTCAAAGTGCTGTCAATACAATTATTTATTTATTTTTTTTGAGACAGAGTCTCGCTCTGTTGCCCAGGCTAGAGTGCCATGGTGTCAACTTACCTCACAGCAACCTCAAATTCCTTGGCTCAAGTGATCCTCTTGCCTCAGTCTCCTGAGTAGCTAGTACTATAGGCTCATGCCACCACGCCCAGCTAATTTTTTCTATTTTTAGTAGAGACGTGGCCTCACTTTTGCTCAGGCTGGTCTTGAACTCCTGAGCTTAAGCTATCCTCCCGCCTCCCAGAGTGCTAGATTACAGGTGTGAGCCACTGCGCCTGTCCAATACAATTATCTTAAGTTATGTTATTAGGAGACACATTACATTTAAATTCTCAAGTTAAACTGGCCCTTCTTTGTCCATCTGAAATGAGTAGATAAAGTTACTCAGAAATTTTAAAGATACCAATCTAGGCAATAATCTTCAACTCTACAGATTTTCAGAGACTATACAAAGGGATAAGTACCATGAAGGTGGTAGTGTATTATTGGCAGTTAGTTTTATTCTTTTCCTCCCCAAACTTGCACACATGAATTTTGCAGTTTTCTAATGCTCATTGTTAGTGGGCTACCAAGAAGACTAGCATAATCATTCCACCCTTGAGGAGCTAAGTCTGGACATATTGCATATATCTCCTTCCTCCTTGTAATTTCTTTGACTTTATGAGTTATTTATTTTTATCCTTTTATTATGAGAATGCATCAGGGTTGATTTGTTTCATTATTTGTACTCTAGCTGTGCAGTGTTGAGTGAACCCATTTGGGCTGAATGGTATACTACAACTATGCTAATGAATGAATTGAGGAGACAGGGAGATTTTTAAACCTTGTTTAGGAAGCAGTTTTGCTAAATTGATTGAAGTGTTGCTTTACGTTAACTTAATTTTCCACACCATTTTTATAGTTTTGACATGTGTCCGAATAATTGCTCGGGCCGAGGAGAATGTAAGATCAGTAATACCAGCAACACTGTCGAGTGTGAATGTTCTGAAAACTGGAATGGTGAAGCATGTGACATTCCTCACTGTACAAGTAACTGTGGTTTTCCTCATCGAGGCATCTGCAATTCAAGTGATGTCAGAGGATGCTCCTGCTTCTCAGAGTGGCAGGGTAGGAGTTTCTTTCATTTTTATTTTTCTTTCAGTTTTACAAAATGTTCCCAATTTAATAAATTGTAGATTGACCTTATCCTTAGCAACTATATAGTTTATGTTAATCAAGTATCAGGTAACATTTAAGCATTCAAATCCCTTTATCCAGCTTCTTAGAAATCTTTCAATTTCACACATGTGGGTGTGAAATTGAAGGGTTAAGACATTCTTCGCAACCCATTCATGAAAGTTGGAGAAGTTGTTCTCAGACATAGGAGGACAGAGCAGAGAACCAGTCTGGGAGGTGGGAAAAGAGCTGATAGTAATGGTATTTCCTCAGAAGTGTTCTCTAAGTTCAGAGAAAATTAGGGTCAGTTATACATTAAATCCCAATGCAGTCAGCTAATGGCATTGTCTACAGAAATAGATTATTAGAGAATTCTTTAAGGGGGTGGGTGATAATAGCTATTATTGATTTAGTGATTTTCTTTATATGCTTAGCCCTTTCTCAGAAACTTTTTATTTTGGAAGAAATTTCCTTGTTTAAATTCTCTAGTTTTTTTGGGTTTGGCCAACATTGAGCAGTTAATAATTGAAGTATTTTGAGTATCTGTTACCATGCAAATATTGTGGCAGAAGCCAAACCTCCCAAGAATGGAGTCTGTCTCTTGCATCTGTTTAAGTTTCTTGATTTACCAGAAGATGAATAGTTTGTATTATTACTCCCAGATCTAATCACTACAGTTGGCCCTCTGTATCTGTGGGTTGTGCACCTGCAGGTTCCACATTCAAACAAGGGTGAATTAAAAATAATTGGGAGAAAAACACAATAAAAATAATACAAATAAAAAACAATATACATGACTATTCACATAGCATTTACATGGTATTAGGTTTTATAAGTAGTTGAGAGATGATTTAAAGTATATGGGAGAATGTGCATAGGTTTTATACAAATACTATACCATTTTATATAAAGGATTTGAACATCTGAATTTTGGTATCTGGGGAGGGAGGTCCTGGAACCAATCTCCTGTGGATACCAAAGGACAACTGTACATATTAGCCCTAAAGTTTTTCATTTGAATTAATAATGTCTTCATCTAGTCTTTCTCTTAAGAGCTGTTTAAGCAAGTATTTTATTTCTAAAGAAAACCTAACCTGGATATGGTCAAGTCATCATTAGAAAGTATGTAATTTTGAATTTTGTTAGGGATTACCTTTGGTTAATACTTTGAGTAACTTAAAAGTGCAGATTAAAGAGACTTGTCTGGTATTTAGATGCTAAAGGAAAGGCTATTATTTAAGTGTTTGTTACAATTAGATAATTAAAACTTGAAATATACAATAAGCTTTAAACTGCAATTTGTGAAACTAATTTATTATGTTTTATTAGGTCCTGGATGTTCAGTTCCTGTACCAGCTAACCAATCATTTTGGACTCGAGAGGAATATTCTAACTTAAAGCTCCCCAGAGCGTCTCATAAAGCTGTGGTCAATGGAAATACAATGTGGGTTATCGGAGGATATATGTTCAACCACTCAGATTACAACATGGTTCTAGCGTAAGTTTGTTTTAAACATTTTTGCAAGAAGCTTAATTTTTCATTTTGAAAATTTATGAAGTACAGATAAGCAAAAAGAAAAAAAATCAATAATTCCATTAGTCCAGGAAAATCCCTGTTAATATTTAGGTAGTAGTCTTTCAGACTGTTTTGGCATATGTTGAGTTTTTAAAATTGAGAGCCACAAAGAATTCATTGTTGTGATAAGCAATAATTCATCTTTTCCAGATACCATCTCTGATATTTTGCTTTAGGTACATATAGTAGGTTCTGTGTAAGTAGGGGTTTACTTAATCTTTTAACGTAATTAATAGTTCCATAGGTCAAGTGGTTGAAATTTGTTTTAATAGTTTGCTAGGGGAAATTATGCCATTGTTTAATACTCCCCAAGGATCAAGGTCTGTATGCTGATCCCATGTTGCTCGTTTTGAAGGAGAATATATGTTGTCACAGTGAAATTAGCTATGGAGAATGACTTTTAGAAAAAATTTATGTACATGCTGATTTTGTGACCTAGAATTTTTTTCTAGACATTTACTATTAATGAAGATTGTCAAAAACCAACATCTGTTCTTTAAGGGATTCTGTAAATACAGCCATAGTAACATAGTTTCTGAATCCCCCCAATATAGTCATTAAAATGCACAGAACAGCTACGCTAGCAAAATCAGAAACACATGACCAACATCTGTAACAAAACTTGGTCAGAAGGTAACTATACAAATGGATGAGGCATAGTAGCTACAAGACCTGTGTGGTATCAGCATATGTGCAGGAGTGAACAAAGGGGAGCAGTGGCAAGGCCAGTAGGATCCAGTATGGCTAGAAGATACTCACATGAAAGCCCAGCAAACCGGTTGAGAACAATAGCTGGAATTGGAAAGAGTTTTGCATGTTCTAGTTGCCAGGTGAGCTAAAGGGATCTATAGTAGGATCAGAAGGGGCTAGAGCAGTTTGTCCCTTGTTTACTCTCAAAATGAACCAGCCAAAGTGTTTTTGCACTGGGGAAAGTTCCACACTGAGGAGAAACTGCAGGGAATAGAATTCAAAATTGAGTAAGACAGGGACAGTAGAGACAAAGTAAAAGAAAGTTCAGATAGTAAGTCAGACATGGGCTGGGCACGGTGGCTCAAATCTGTAATCCTAGCACTTTGGGAGGCTGAGGTGGGAGGATTGCTTGAGGTGAGGAGTTCAAGACCAGCCTGAGCAAGAGCAAGACGCTGTCTCTACAAAAAAATAGAAAAATTAGCCAAGCGTGGTGGCATGTCCTTGTAGTCCCAGCTACTTGGGAGGCTGAAGCAGGAGGATCGCTTGAGCCTAATACTTTGAGGTTACAGTGAGCTATGATGACACTGCTACATTCTAGCCAGGGCTACAGAGTGAGACCCTGTCTCAAAAAACAAAACAAAACAAAACAAAAACAGTCAGAAATGAACTGAGCCAGGAGATCTCAAATGAGCTGTTGTGTATTTGAATGCTACACTACAGCAAGAGTGAGCTTGAGAGCTCAGAAATTAGAAAAACTATCCTGTGCCAAACCTCCCTTGTAAAAGTTTAAGAAAAAGTAATTTTACTTAAAATTCAGCAACAGAAAAATATCAAGGTCCAATCTCATAGAAAGTTATTATAAGAAAAAAGAGAATAAGGAGTAGAACAACCCCTTTCATACATGAAAGCATTAAGAATAAAAAACAATGGTCACAAACTGATGAAAATTATAACTCAGTATTCCAGAACAAGCTAAGATACAATAAGAAAGTGATACAAGATATGAAAAATTCAGAAATGAGATGATAGAAGTTAGGAAAGAAATTAAAAAATTTAGATATAATTTTAGAACCGAAGACAAACCTAGAAGGACCAGAGTAAATAAACACAATACATACTTTAGAAATAGAATATTCTACTGAAATAGAATATTTGAAAAGAGGAAATTTTTTTAAGTCATAAAAAAATGAAGATCTTTTTTCCCAGTTTTTTGCAGTAAGCACTGTTAAAAACGCTGGATGTTATATGTAAATAAACATTAGAAAACTTGGAAAGGTGGAGAGAAGGTGGCAATTTGGCTAAGAACTTCAGGGCTCAAGGAGTGATGGCAATGAGTACCAATGGTTTTCCTTTTGCCTCATACATCCCAGACTTGATATTGGAGAAGTTGGCAATCTAGAAATGCTGACAGGCACAAGCTGAACAAGCCTCAAGAATAGCCTGTTCTCTCTAGCCCAGGACCAGGAAGGGGGCACTCTAACAAGACAAAAGGCTTTTACTTCAGCCAATCACCATAGAAATGTGGCCCCAACCCCATACCTGTCAGCAAAGTCTGAGCCTAAATTTCCACCCTCACCAGGATGCAGTCAGGTGTCCCAACCCCACTGCCAGGGTACTTGTTAGAGAAGACTAAACAAGAAGCTGGGACTCATCTCCAAAAGGCAGAATGAAGCTTCCCTTACTCTTGTGATGTTAGTGGAGACCACATGGGGAGGCCTGGACTTCTTCCCCCACTTGGCAGTAACAGCAGTAAACAGCAGTAAGGAGTCTATCTTCCCCTTCCCCTCTGGGGTGGTATCAGAGGAGGTCTGCTATCACAGAGGATTTAAATAAGATCCAGAGTCTCATGACATGATACCTAAAACGTTCAGATTTCAATGGAAAATCATTTGTCATGCTAAGAGCCAGGAAAATCTCAACTTGAATAAGAAAAGGCAATCAAGAGACACAGACATGAGATAACACAGATGTTAGAATTATCTGACAAGGATTTTAAAGCAGCTATCATAAAAATGCTTTGATGCCAACAGCTGCCTGGCATGGAAGTGTGAGAGCCTGACCCTACTTCTGCGTGGGAAAACTGTGCCATTCATGCTCCAGAGCTCCCCTTGGGATCAGGCCAAAGCTAGACTTCAGCTCAGACCACCTTTTTGCTTAGCTTCTCCTTCTATACCTTGTTTGTCTTACTTCCTGACATGTATATCCAGAGAGCATTCCCTCAATAAATCACTTACACAAGAATATCCATCCCAGGCTCTGTTTGCGGGGAACCCGACCTGAGGCACTTTCCAATCTTTTCAGATCTTTCTTTCTAATACCCCAACTCCAGCAATCTGTGACCCCACAAGGGTCCATAATCCATTGATTCTTTCTCACTCCTTTTCCCATTCTCCTGCTTAACTGTTGTACTTTCTTTCTGTTTTTTTCAAATCTCTACCAGTTATCCCCTATTTTCATTTTTAGCTAATGGCCTTGCTTCCTGTTTCTACTTTGAAAGATAAAGGTCATCAGAAAACGACTTCCACAACCACATTTACCTTTTACCTATGTCTATGCTCATTTATTCTGTCTTTATCTGTAGATCAGTGCTGTCCTTTAGAAGTTTTGGTCGTGATGCAAATGTTCTGTGTTTACACTATCATGTCACTAGCCATGTGTGGTTAGTAAGCACTTGAAATGTGGCTGGTGTGATTCAGGAGCTGAATTTTTAATTTTCCATCCTTAGTCTTGATTTTATTGATAATCTTGCACCAACATTGACACAGTTTATCTCTCCCTCTTTTAAGCACTTTTTTCAGTTGGCTTACAGGACACCACATTCTGTTGATATTTTTTTCTAACTGCTTCCTCCTTCTCAGCCAATCTTCAGCTTGTTCCTCTTTACCTGACTGACTTCGGAATGATGGTGTACCCCAGAGCTGAGCCCTTGGTCCGCTTCTGTCTGTGTATTCACTCTCTTGATGATCTCAAGTAATATCTTGGCCTTTATGATGGCACCTCCTGAATTTGTATGTACAGCCTAGACTTTTCTCCTGAACCCGTATCTCCAGCTCTTTACTTGACATCTCAATCTTTTGTCTGTCTAATAGGCATCTTAAATTCAACATGTCCAAAACTGATCTTTTTCCCAAGCCTGCTCTTCCCCCAGATGTCCCAATGCAAAATAAATGGTCATCTCAGTTAATGACTGCTCCATCCTTCTGTTTACTTAAGCTAAGAATCTTGGCATCATCCTTAACTTCTTGTTTTTTCACACCCCATATTGGTATGTGTGTTAGTTATCTTTTGCTATATAATAAATTACCACAAACTTAGCAGCTTAAAACAACTCACTTTCTGTTGGTCAGGAGTCTGGACACAGCTGAACTGAGTCCTCTGCAGTCAAAGTATCAGCTGGCCTGCATTCTCATCTAGACGTTGACTGATGAGGAATTTATTCCCAGGCTCACTCAGGTTACTGGCAGAATCAATTTCCTTGTGGTTGTAGGACCGAGAGTCCCAGCTTCCCGCTGGCTGTTGACTGGAGTCTGTCGTCAACTCATAGAGGCTGCCCTCAGCTCCTGGAGGCTGCCTACCTGTCATTCCTTGTCACCTTGGCTTCACTAATATGGCTGCTTGCTTCCTAAGGCCATGAGGAGGGTCTCTAGACTGAATCTGCTAGCAAAACGGTGTCACAGGAAAAAAAATCTTATCATCTTTGCCATATTCTATTGGTTAGAAGTTAAGTCATAGATCCAGCTTACATCCTAGGCAAAGGGATTGTAGTGGCTGTGAATACCAGGAGGTGGAGATCACAGGGGCCCTCCTCGTGTCTCTCTGACGTAATATGTCAGCAGAGCTTGTTAGCTCTACCTTTAAAAATCTGTCCCAAATCTAACCACTTCTTACCACTTCTAGTGTTGCTACCATGAGGAGAAAAGGTAAAATTAAAAGTGTGAGAGTGATTGTCCCTTCTACTGCTATACTAGATAGGAGAGGAGCTGTATGTTAACCATTTATGTGATTTTACCTGTGTAACTGGCATCACCTCCCTCTCTTGAAGCAGGAAATCTGGACGTCTTTTGATTTTTCCCCTTCTTCACATCCTCTTACCATAACATCATATTAATCCCCATTTATCTGTCACAAATTCATGTCATATTTATTCTTTTCTCTCTATGCCCAGCCTGCCATTATCCCTGACTTAGTGTTAAGCAGTAGATTCCTATCAAATCTGTCTCTTGCCTTTCATTCCTGTTAATCTGATTTCTAAATATGGATTGGGGTGATTTTTTTAAAAAAGTATAAATGATAGTATTTACTACCTTCTAAAAAACTGTCGGTGTCTTCCCATTGGACGTAATGGTCCAGTGTGATCTGAGCACTGTTTACCTTCTCTCCTGCCTTCATTCACTGTACTCCTGCCCACCAGCCTTCCTACGCAGCATGTGCATCTTTACTTGAAGGGCTTTTGCTCTTTGTTCCCTCAGTCTGGACTGTACCTGCTGTCGTGCTTCAGGGCTGGTTTCTTCTCACCTTTTAGATCTCAGTTTGATTTCAGTCCCACAGAGAGATCTTCCCTGACTGTCCAGTTCAGACAGGTTCTCCCTGTTGTTCTTTTTTTTTTTTTAATAGTTCTCAATGTCTTTATTGTAGTGTTCATAATTGTTAATTACATATGTGCCTATTATTGTGCATGCTTATTTTCTGCCTTTCCCGCTATAGGTTCTCAAAGGCTGGGGGCCTTGTTTTTTCACACAACTCAGGGCTTAGCTCATAGAATGTGCTCAAATAAGTACTTACCAAATAAATGGGGGATGATGAATTATTTCCTTCACAAATTTTTGTTCCTGGAAATATTAATGTCACCTGTTGCTTTTATTTGACTGACATATCTCATGAACCACATTATTTTCTAGATTATAACATTTTTTTCTGCTTGTACTTGATCAGAACATGATTTTTACAGCTTTATATATTTCATGTAAATATTAGTATAGTTCCAAATAGTGAACTTTCATGACAAGTAAATATAGTGATTCCTTTTAGAAGTAGTATTTCTGGAACTTAGATTATAAATTTTCTGGTCATTTATGCTGTTATGTAAAAATATTTCAGGAATTGTTCTTACTCTCTATTTCCCTGACAACCTATTAACCCAAAACTTTTAAGTTGCATTAAAAAACAGTTCCCATTTTGTCACTCAATGGTCCTCTTGTGAAATAAATGGTCTTAAAGTTTCAGCTGGGTTAAGATTGCCAGTTGAAACTTCATTACTGCATTTCCTTCCCTTGAGCAAAAAAAGAGTTTTTTTTTTTTAAAGGCCCTTTTGTTACAACAGAGGGGTCCATTGCCTGCTCTGTGGTACATGTATCTTGCTCTTGCTCTGAAAATCTGTCTTGTCCTTCCTTAATAAACTTTATTTCACGCTTAAAAAAAGGTTTTTTTAAAAATAGTAAGAAATTGAGCAACAGGAAACCACGTAAGGAAGAAGTATCAATTAATCCAATAAATTTGAAAACAGACTCACAGTAACAGCAAGGGTGACCCCTTCTGTACCGCATACCCACAGAAACCACACTGGGGAGATTCTGAGAATCTCACTGATACCCCCAAATCTAGAAAGAAGCAAAATGAATAGGCATTTCTGTTTTTTTACTCTTTTAACTGGAGAATAGGGTAAATAATTGCTGAGGAGTAGCAGGTAAAAAGGGGGAAATTGACCAAGTGGCTGACTTTCTACCCAGAACTCAGGGCTTCTATTTAAATTGGAATATGATCTGAACAGTGGAGTCGGACACGTAAACAAAATTTCTAAGGAGAGGGGAATCTCCGTATTTTTTTGTAACAGACTGCACACCCCCTCGTCTGAGCTCCAACATTTCCTTAGACTTGAGAGAAGTTGATAGAACATAAAATAGCAGCTCTCACACCAAAGCTGGGATGGAAATTTGATAAACTTATCTTAGATACAATGGAAACAGAATTAAGAAATCACCCACACTTTGCAAATAAAATGTCTGGAGAGCTATGTCTAACCACAGACAAAATCAAAGAAGTGATGTTACAGCCAATGCAAGTATTCTATGATGAAAAAGTAAAGAGGAAGAAAGAGTGCAGCCTGTAAAATCTGACAAAAACCCATGACAGAGGAAAAGTAACTTCAAAGAGCAAAAGGAGATTCCTTCCAACTGGCTTGTGCTATAGATCAACTTAATGTGAATTTGAATTCAGAAAAACAAGCTGAAATACAAGAAGATAATTATAACAGTGAGATGAAATGGGAGATTACAAGCCTAAAGAAATACAAATATAGCAAAAATTAGAATGAAAATTGAATTACTGACAGGTTAATTGAGATAATTCCAATAATACAGGTGAAAAGGCTGAAAAAAATCAGAGAAAAGCAAAAACACATGAAAGACAGAAGATGATCTGATGTAAGTATAATTGCTATTGCTGAAGAACCTAACAGAGAACAAATGGATTGAAATAGCACAAAGTGTTTCAGGAAAATTTTATACTTTCTTAATGGCAAAACCTGATTTGATCAAGTTATTGAACTTTTAGGTTAAAGGACAAATTATTACTTGGGAGGCCTCAGGCAGCTCTATGCTTCCTGCTGGCTGGAGTCGTGTCCAGTCTCCACAGAGCCTTTGCCTTGGTCTTTTGGGTGGCCAGATACTGTGATTGGGTTACCAGGCCACTGTGAAGTTTGGAGCAGGTACCCTGTGGTGATTGGTTTGTCAGCCATCGTGGAGGGGTTTGTGAGAGAGATGGCTGTAGCTCTCTAGGAAACAACTGTTTTTGAATTTCTACAGTTTGTCTTTGCTTATCTGCTTGTCCAGGTCTTAGAACTACTTGTTTAGTATTCTTTTACCTTGGGCTCAGCTCCCAGAAGAAAGAACATTAATTGGTACTTGGAATTTCCTATGTTTTCTTGCATCATTATTGTTCTTGTCTTATGTTTGTTTCCCTGTGTTGTGAAAAGTTTGACAGCCTGTTGCGTGTCTTTTGGTAGTTAACTTTAGCGAGGTTATGGGGATCTGCCAGCACATAAGTGTCTCTGAAAAGCCCTTGGGCCGAGCACCCTCTATGTCACTTGCAAGAGATGTGGATTGGAGCATCTGGAAACTTGTTTCTGTGCTCCCTCTGTTTCTTTCTTTTTCAAACTTACAGAAACAAGCCTCTAGTTGAACATAAGGTGTGTATGTGTGGTTGGTTATAAGCTATGGCACTCCTCAGAAAACACCTTTGATAGCCAGGATTCCACAAAAGTGTTGCAGTTCTATGTAGTCCATTTTGTAAAAACATTTATCCTGGATGGATTTCAGTCATTTCTGCTTTAAGTAAACTATAATATTGTGTCTTAAAAGCATATGAGAGGAAGGGGGGCATGGGGAGAGGAAGAGAGAATGAGAATGATTGAGAAATCTTTAAGCTTCTAGGCAGAAAAGCAAACCACATAAAAAGGAGAAAAAAATCAAGCTGGCCTCAGACTTCTCTGTAGCAACATCCAATCCAGCAACATTCAAGAGAGCTGCATCTTCAAAGTGCTGAAAAAAGGACAGCCCAAGAATAGTATACCCAGCCAAGATGTCATTCAGCTATAAAGCTAGCAAGCAGATATTCTTAAATATGCATGAACTCAAGGAAAGAAATATGAGCTCTTCTTAAAAAAAAAAAAAAAAAAAAGACCCACTTGACAGTGAAATCCAGCCAGTACTGAGTAACTATGGAATTGTTGTTTTAGAATGTAACATGAAGATTAAGAACTTGGACAATGTAAAAATTATATAACAAAAATTGGGAGAAGGTGGGGCGCAATGGCTCACACTTATAATCGCAGCACTCTGGGAGGCCGAGGTGGGAGGATTGCTTGAGGTTGGGAGTTTGAGATCAGCTCTGAGCAAGAGCAAGACCTCGTCTCTACTAAAAAACTAGAAAAAATTAGCCGAGCATGGTGGTGCATGCCTGTAGTCCCAGCTACTCAGGAGGCTGAGGCAGGAGGATCGCTTGAGCCCAGGAATTTGAGGTTGCAGTGAGCTATGATGATGCCACTGCATTCTAGCACAGGTGACAGAGTGACACTCTGTCTCGAAAAAAAAAAAAATTAAAACAAAAGGAAAGGTTTGTAGAAAAATAATGAACATCAATACATTCACCACCCAGATTAGGAAATAAAACATTGCTAATACAGTTGAAGACCCTTGCATGCCCCTACAAAATCACAGAGATAGACTGTATCCTGATTTTGATGTCAGTTTTTCACATATGTATCTTTATTCTTTCTTTCTTTCTTTTTTTTTTTGAGACAGAGTCTCACCGTGTTGCCCAGGCTAGAGTGCCGTGACATCAGCCTAGCTCACAGCAACCACACACTCCTGGGCTCAAGCAATCCTTCTGCCTCAGCCTCCCGAGTACCTGGGACTATAGGCATGCGCCACCATGCCCGGCTAATTTTTTTTTAATTTATTTTATTTTATTTTATTTTTTTTTAGTTGGCCAATTAATTTCTATTTTTAGTAGAGACGGGGTCTCACTCTTGCTCAGGCTGTTTCTTCAGGCTGGTTTTAAACTCCTGAGCTTGAGCGATTCCGCACGCCCCCCCCCCCGCCGGCCTCCCAGAGTGCTAGGATTACAGGCGTCAGCCACCATGTCTGGCCTATTTTTATACTTTAAATATATGTGATCTAGTCTTGTTTTTTTTTTTTTTTGAGACAGAGTCTCACTCTGTTGCCCAGGCTAGAGTGAATGCCATGGCGTCAGCCTAGCTCACAGCAACCTCAAACTCATGGCCTTAAGCAATCCTTCTGCCTCAGCCTCCCGAGTAGCTGGGACTACAGGCATGCGCCACCATGCCCGGCTAATTTTTTACATATATTTTTAGTTGGCCAATTAATTTCTTCCTATTTTATAGTAGAGACGAGGTCTTGCCCTTGCTCAGGCTGGTCTCGAACTCCTGAACTTGAGCAATCTTCCTGCCTCAGCCTCCCAGAGTGCTAGGATTACAGACGTGAGCCACCGTGCCCGGCTGTGATCTAGTCTTTATAGAAACGATATTCTGTAGTTTGCTTTTTTAGCTTACCGTTGTTTTGAGATTTATATTGATATCTGTTGCTGGAGTGTATTTTTCATGCTGTATAATTCTGTTATATGGATATATTAAGATTAATTAATCCATTTTCAATTGATTGACATTTATTTGCTTCCTTTTTGCTATTGTGATTAAACTTTCTTACATCTTGGCTGGGCGCGGTGGCTCATGCCTGTAATCCTAGCACTCTGGGAGGCCGAGGCGGGAGGATTGCTCAAGGTCAGGAGTTCGAGACCAGCCTGAGCAAGAGCGAGACCTCCCCGTCTCTACTAAAAAATAGAAAGAAATTAGCTGGACAACTAAAAATATATAGAAAAAACTAGCTGGGCATGGTGGCGCATGCCTGTAGTCCCAGCTACTCAGAAGGCTGAGGCAGAAGGATTGCTTAAGCCCAGGAGTTTGAGGTTGCTGTGAGCTAGGCTGACGTCACGACACTCTAGCCCAGGCAACAGAGTGAGACTCTGTCTCAAAAAAAACCAAAAAAACAAAAAAAATTTTTCTTACATCTTTATGCTTCTTTATAATGTTTTTTGTAATTTTTAAAATACTTGGATTATCCAGGTAAACTTTTTTACACAAAGTTAAACTTTAAACAACTTTGTTTATACAAAAGAAACAAACATTTCCTTAAACTAGCAATAGTTTTGGTTTCCCTTTGGTTTCTTTTTTTCCATTATTAAAAGTATCAAGGCCGGGAGTGGTGGCTTATGCCTGTAATCCTAGCACTCTGGGAGGCTGAGGCAGGTGGATCGCTCAAGGTCAGGAGTTCGAAACCAGCCTGAGCAAGAGCGAGACCTTGTCTCTACTATAAATAGAAATAAATTAATTAGCCAACTAAAAATATATAGAAAAATTAGCCAGGCGTGGTGGCGCATGCCTGTAGTCATGCTACTTGGGAGGCTGAGGCAGAAGGATTGCTTGAGCCTAGGAGTTTGAGGTTGCTGTGAGCTAGGCTGACGCCACGGCACTCTAGCCAGGGCAGCAAAGTGAGACTCTGTCTCAAAAAAAAGTACCATCTATAGTATGATCCCTTTGTATAAATATATTTTGTCTATTCTGTTTGTGTATATACCTAGAGAGATGTCTGGATTGACATTTACTGAATGTTAAGGATATTCATTTCTAGATAATGGAATAAACTTTTAGGTCTTTTTTTTGTATTGCTTACATTCTTTATAATGAGCATGTGTGATTTTTATAAAAAACAGTAATGTTTTTCTCAAAAAAATAAACTAAAAGTGAGTATTTTAAGATATTGAATGTGATTATTCAGTGATGCATGAATAAGTATAAATTGCATGGTAGAAATATGAATTATTTTCTTTTTGGTATTTTTGTATTTTAAAGGTCTTGAAATGTATTCATAATACAATTGAATTGCTATAATGGTATTCTGGCTTTCTTGAAATTGTGGCATTTTTAATCAATTAGATAAAGGAAAGGAGAGGTTAGTAATTTTCTTTTACTTAATTATCATCCCTTTTTGATAAAAATCTTAAATCAAGCAGTGGATTGAGACATACTGTCTTTAAACAAACAAGAATAAGACTTAAAGCTTTCTTCTCCTTATAGAAACAATAGAAACCAGACCATTGGAATGACACTTTCAAAGTGCTAAGAAGAAAATAAGTGCCAACATAAAGTTGTTTACCAAGGGTTGACAAACTTTTTCTTAAAGGGCCAGGTAGTAAATATCTTAGACTTGTAGGCCATATAAGCTATCCTGCCATCGTTGCATGAAAGCTGCCATAAACAATCACAAGTGAATGGGTGTGGCTGTGTTCCAGTAAAACCTTTTTTATAAAAACAGGCTGTTGGCCCACAGGCTGTAGTTCCCAATTCATGTTCTATATCCAGTAAGAAAATCTACTTCAGAAATGAAGAAGAAATAAAGGTATTTTCACATGAACAAAAATAGAGGGAATTAGTCACCAGCAGCCTTGCAGTAAAGGGAGTTCTTTAGGCAGAAGGAAAATGATAACAGAAGAAAACAGAGAGATGTAAGGAGGAGTGGAGAGCAGTGGAAAGAATAAAATGTGGGTAAACTTAACTGAATGTTAGTTTTATAAAATAATTACAATAATATCCTACAGGATTTAGAATGTAGAATTAAAATGCATACTATCAGAGCACAAAAAGCAGGTGGTAAAGGCAGATGAGAGAAATGGAGTGTAAGTTGCCTGAATTGCCCAGGAAATGGTACAAGTACTAATTTATATTAGGCTTTGATAAATGAATTATGCAAGTTACAATATCTAGGGTAATAACTGAAAGAATAATAAGCATATATAATAAAACCATAGTTTATAAAGAAAAATGCAGTAATAAGAATTATCATCCCTTTTTCAGCACCTATCAGTTTCTTCTGAATCAATGATAGAAAAGTTGTTGTAATAAAAGTTTAAGTCAGGGCAGGCATGGTGGCTCACAACTGTAATCCCAGCATTTTGGGAGGCCGAGGTGGAAGGATCTCTTGAGGCCAGAAGTTCAAAACTAGCCTGGGCAACATATCGAGACCTCATCTCTACAAAAAAAAAAAAAAAAAAAAATTAGCTTGGCATGCTGATGCATGCCTCTAGTCCTAGCTACTTGGGAAGCTGAGGCAGGCAGATTACTGGAGCCCAGGCATTCAGGGTTACACCGAGCTATGTTTGAGTCACTGCATTCCCTTGACAGAGCAAGCACTATCTTCTTTAAACAAAACAAAAAAGTTTAAATCCCTTAAGTATAATACAACCTTCAAATGATTTAGACAGTGTGTAGAAGAGGTTTTCAGGAGTGTTAGAAACTTCCCGTGGATTTTTCTTTCTTTCTTATCCCAGGATCATAATAGTCCAGCTCCCCTTCCTAACTTCTCACATGCCCAGTAGGCCCAGGTGTCAGATTTGTTTGCAAAGGTGACAGGTGTTTCCCTACTTAATGAGCATCTTCAAACTGGATCATATCACAAATAAAAGAGTATGAGATGTTCTGTTTTGTCATTTGGGTGAAAATATGATCTGTTTGTTTTGTAGGTATGACCTTGCTTCTAGGGAGTGGCTTGCACTAAACCGTTCTGTGAACAATGTGATTGTTAGATATGGTCATTCTTTGGCATTATACAAGGTAACATATCTCCACTCTGTACTAAGGAAGAAACTAAACTCTTTATGTATCATGTAGTTGAAAAGCTATGTAATGTTGGATTTTAATTGGGGAAAACTTTCTATTGGTGGGGAGTGAAACTTTTTTAACCCAGGAGATTTTAATGGCTTCAAATTATACTGGAGTATTATGATTATGACACTAAATGATTGAAAATGTAGATTGAAAAGTGTAGATTTGCTTTTATGCTCATTAGCAAGTTTAGCCAAGAATAGCCACATTGTAATGTGACTGAATAATCATTTTCATTTCCTTGTTTTTGTAGATAAATGGTAGGATGAGGCAACTTTATTTTTCCAAGTCATTTCATACCGTAAGAGTCATATGAGGAAGTCCAAGAAAAGTAGTGAAGTGTTAGAGATATAGAATATGATTAATTTTGTTTTCTGTTGTTGTTTTCTCCATCCTTTTTATAATAATTCACTGAAAGGTGTATTTCACTAACCCTTTTTAAGCTGAGAATAATTATTGAGCTTTTGAAGTGATCCTTTTCTATTCTGAGATTTGATCTTTTCGGTGTCTTTAAAAATTTTATTTACATTTTTTCCCTAGGACAAAATTTACATGTATGGAGGGAAAATTGATTCAACAGGGAATGTGACCAATGAGTTGAGAGTGTTCCATATTCATAATGAGTCATGGGTATTGTTGACCCCTAAGGCAAAGGAACAGTATGCAGTGGTCGGGCACTCGGCACACATTGTCACACTGAATAGTGGCCGAGTGGTCATGCTGGTCATCTTTGGTCACTGCCCTCTCTATGGATACATAAGCAATGTGCAGGAATATGACTTGGGTAGGTACATTTTTTTCTAGTGGATGTTTTTTTGAATCAAATTTAAATCCTCTACGCTGTTACTATTACTGTTTAACAAGATCCAACCTAACCTTGATCCAGTACTTTATGTTGAAATGCAGTTAACTTTGATGTATTACTAGTGAAATTCAGATTATTGATGCTGCTATGTAGGATGTATTCGTTACTGTAAATTTGGCAAGGAGCCAAAGATGGCACAAAATGCTTTGGGTGTTAAAAATAAAGTAAACTTTTAAAAATGTTTCATAATAACAAATATTCTGAAGAAAAAATTTGGATAGCCCTTTAGAAACTGATTTAATGGAGTGTGATTTCCCTTAGTATATAATCTTTCCTTTAGTTAAATTTTATCATATCTGTTATTGTGTAGTAGGAGTGCTTATAATTGATGCTTTGTGAAAGAAAGTAAACCTATAAAGTACATCAGTATATTGGTCACTAAAGGTCATAGGAGCTAAATGTTTGCTTAATGAATCTCAGTCTTTTAAATTTAGTGTAATTCTTTTCCTGAGTGGCATATTAGAACATGGGAACATTTAACAGATTGGAGTTTGGCCACATGGCTTTGTTACAAGTGTTAGGTGTTACAAGTTTTAAAAACAAAAAGATAAAAAAATTTATATGTATCAGGTCTCCTGAAATCCCTACTTGTCCCCTAAACAATCTGGACATTTTAAGTATTAGAGGAGTCTGCCATGTTTGCTTTTAACTGTTTTTCCCTTTCCCTGTGCCAGATAAGAACACATGGAATATATTGCAGACCCAGGGTGCCCTTGTGCAAGGGGGCTATGGCCACAGCAGTGTTTATGACCCCAAGACCAGGGCCCTGTACGTTCATGGTGGCTACAAGGCTTTCAGCGCCAATAAATACCGGCTTGCAGATGATCTCTACAGATACGATGTGGATACCCAGATGTGGTGAGTACTTTTTCTTGAGCTCTCACTTTAAAGTGTGAATTCTGTAGAGGCAATTGTTGGGAAAATATTGTGCTATGTTTTTGTTTTCAGGCCTGGCAGATAATTATTTTCAGCATTGTACATAGAGATATTGGGAAATAAGCAGAGTTTAATAAAGTAGCTAATATTTATTTTACTGTATGAATCTATAATTCTGTAGTAGGTTGGTTAGAAAATGTTTGGCGTTTTTTGACTGGTTTTCAGTTTTCATATACTGAGCACTACTATAAAATTTTAGCTCCTCAAAAACCCTGAGGAATAAATTGTATAGCTTGTACATAGTTTGTGTACCCTTTTGTAACTAAATAGAATATATCCATTTTTTTAACCTTTTCTTGATCACCAAAGTGACATCTTTGGGATCAGTTACTGGCATCATCCCATTGAAATCATCAAACAGAATGTTCTCACTCTGAAATATATATCAGCCTATAAAAATATGCTAATTTTAACAAATGTAAAGCAAATTTGAGTTATGAAATAATGTAATTAAAAGGCAATGGTTTCTCTTCCTTCTTTTTGTGTTTCCTCAAATAATTGATACCATGCTATGGACACTGTTTTATATCCTGCCTGTCATAAAAATCATCATTTTTGGTGGCTGTGTGATACTCCATTGTGTGGGTATAGTAAGCCTGTGTGGTTGAAGTTTTGGTTTCTATCTTTTGTCTTTTTGAGAAAGCATTGTGCATAAGCATTGTCTATGTGTTACATGATTTCTGCCCAGAAACTGGAATTACAGGGCCATGGGGCATGAAGATTTTAAGTCTCTTAATATATTTTGTTAGAATTCTTATAGGTCTTTAAAATTTTACATATTTTTTGCTGAGAAAGTTATATATAGGGAAAAATCTGGAGGTATTTGCACATTGTGTCCGAAGTTAATAAAATGGTTATGTTTGCATTAGCAGGTAGATATTCTTTAAAAACTAACCTTGTATTTATTATTTCTGAATAAACTCAAAAGGACCATTCTTAAGGACAGCCGATTTTTCCGTTACTTGCACACAGCTGTAATAGTGAGTGGAAACATGCTGGTGTTTGGAGGAAACACACATAATGACACATCCATGAGCCATGGCGCCAAATGCTTCTCTTCAGATTTCATGGCCTATGACATTGGTAAGTTTCCCAAAGCCATTTTAGTTTCAGGAATCTTTTTGTCTGTAAGAAACATTTAAAAAGAAACTGAAAATATTGCCAGTTCAAAATGGTCAGGTCATTTGAAAGAGGTTTGAATGGTATTTTTTGTATTCATTGACTAATGTTATACACCTATTAAAAAGGATTATTTCAACATTAAATTCTTTCTGAAGTCACTTCCATTAATTGCTTGAATGTTAATTTTTGAGACTGATTTGAGGTATCTGGTCCCTCCTTTGTTACAAATGCCTTAAATAGTGGTGGTATGTAGTTTTAACTATCAGCATTATGTTAAATTGGTTTGAGCATTAGCTTTATTTCATTTCCTGCAAAACTGGTTCCATGTATTCTTGATGTGGTAACATACTTGACCAGAAGAGGGCAGTATTTGTTCATATAAAACAAATATGCACCAGATGTTCTCTTGTGTATGTATCATCAGATGTTCATTTTAAACAAATTATTGTTATTTTTTGGTGTGGTAAAATACACATAAAATTTATCATCTTAACTATTTTAAATGTATAGTTTAGTGGAATTAAATACATTGATAATGTTATGCATCCATCACTACCATCTGTCTACATAGTGCTCTTCATCTTATAAAACTGAAACTGTATACCCATTAAACAATAACTCTCCATCTCTCCCTCTCCCTAATGCCTGGAAACCACCATTCTGCTGTCTGTCTCTATGATTTTGGCTATTCCAAGTCAGATATCATTTTTAACAGACATTGATATGCCAGCCACTGAGTTTGTACATTGGGGAAGATAAGATGAATAAGTTATAGCCCTTGGCCTCAAGGTGGAGGACGCAGAGAAAGGAGCAGACAATATAATTGCATTTTAGGACGTTTCTTTATGAAAGGAATGTATGAGAGCACCTCTGAATACCCCTTAAGTTATGGGGGGTAAGGGTGAGAGTCAGGAGAGGCCTTCTTGAGGAAGAGCCATCCAAGCTAGGTCCTTGAGAACGCTCAGGGTCAGGTGACATCAGGCTGGATGTTCTAGGCAGAGGAAGCCCATGTGTAGAGACACAGAGGCGGAAAGAGACCATGGCGCATACTTAGGGCTTTTGAGTACCTAATTTTGGCTACATAATAGCAGCACATCAGGGAGGAGTGGCCTCAAATGAACTAGAGAAGTAAGCAGCTGTCAGACTGTTCAGATTTTGAGAAGCCTGGCATGTCATGCTGAGGAATTGGGACTTTTTGAAGAATCTTCCAGAGGAGGTGATGGAATCACATTTGTGTCTGTGGAAAATCTCTTTAGTGGCATTGTGGCGAGTCGTTAGGAAGGGACAAAATGTTAGTTCAGAGATTGTTGCAGAAGGCCAGAGGAGGGTTTAACCCAAGGCTGTGGAAGTAGCAGTGAGGTTAAAGAGGTAGGTTTGATGAACTACCAGGAACTTGAGGATTGTCTGGGAAGAGAGATGAAAGTGTCCTTACTTCCAGGTATCTGATGTGGGCCATGGTGCATGGTGCCTTTTGCCAAGGCTGGCAATAGAAGTGGGGGAACAGGATTCGGGAGGAAGAGTGTGAAGTAAGTTGGGGCCGTGTCCAGTTGGATGTGTCTATGGGAGCAACGCAGAGGACAGTGGGCTGCTCTAGGAGGGGTAAACTTCTGTAGGGTGCACGTGTCATAGGAATGAGCACACAGCCTGAGGCCAGATGGAGGGAGAAGTCTGAAAGGGATTATGACAGCATGTCAGGGAGGTAGGAAGAAAACAAGGTGAGATTGACCTCTGAGCCAGTTAACAGTTGCTATGGAGTGACTTGAGTAAAATAAGTACTGCAGAGTCCTTCAGATTTAGCAACAAAGAGAACATTTATTACCCTGTAGTCATAGAGGAATAGTCCAGATTGCAGGAGGCTGAGAAATAATGTAAGGTGAGACATATACACAGTGACTGTTGACTGTTTTGTTCAACAGCTTGTCTGTGAAGGGAAGAAAAGGGGTGAATGGAATGCTTCAGAGGGAAGAAGATCTAGGAGAGGTGTTAAAAAAAAAGATGGGGTAGTCTTGGACTTATTTAAATGCTGTGGTGAAATCCAACAGAAGAGTTGGATACCTAAAGGAAGGGGGTATCTGTTGAATCAGGAGGATGGGATAAGAGAAAGGGATCCCTGCCACACCATGGTTTTAGGGCAGGAAGTAGGTGGGTGGGCAGGAAGCTAGGGGAGTTGATGGCCTCTCCATGGGAGGAAGACCACAGAATCTAGGCTAGGTAGGAGAAGGAAGTGACAGTCGTTGTTGTCAAAGCTGAATGAATGTCTAGATCCAGTGAAAGAACCTTGGCTTAGTGAGTGTCTCAGAGAGTGACACAAGGAGTGAGAGGTTGGTATGGCACAGCAGCGCCAGTTGCTATTAGGTCCAGAAGAGAAGTTGCTAGTGCGGGTCAGGATGAAGGGACATTAGTAGATCTGGGGGATCTAGGAAAAGATTTTTAAAAAATTAGATAAAGTTTAAATTTTTTAAAAAATTTAATTTTCCACCCATGTTTTTCCATTTTAGCTACTAAGGGATAAATCAATATAGAGACAAGTGGAAAATGATTATAGAACTCACATGTTTTACCCACATAAGCTTTGTAGAATATAAAATTTGCTTGCATTAAAAAACATTGTAATGGGGCAAATGGATAGGCAATAGGGTGAGTGACCTGGATTTTGGATGAATTCACTAATTAGAACTGCCAAATGCTTTGCTGCCACTGCCTTTTACCCCGGAAATAATGCTGTGACTAAGAAAATTGAGAGGCATATTTTACGAGGTTGTGTTTGTTGCAGTGTTCATGAAGAAATGTCAGGTCCTATTGACTTTAAATGGTAGGCCCTTCTAAAATGTGTTTTTCTTTCTCCTAGCTTGTGACCGTTGGTCAGTGCTTCCCAGGCCTGATCTCCACCATGATGTCAACAGATTTGGCCATTCAGCAGTCTTATACAACAGGTAACTGGAGAAGTGCTTGCTCCTTTTGGGTGTAAAATGAAAATGAAGTAAAATATGAAGAAGTGGAATTGGCCTTACTTGTTATTTGCAGGATTCTCTCATCCCATTAGTTTTTCACATAATTATGTAGGTGTGGATTTTCTGGTTTATGTTTAAAATATTTTATGTGAATATGACTTCAAATGTTTATTGATCTGGTTTTGTTAGCATGCAGGAGCATGCAGTGTTTGGTATTGTCTGAGTGCATGGGACAACAAAAGTTACATGCATGTTACTGTTTTGTGTGCTCTGCTATTGTTTACGACACTTAAGTTGTTGAGTTTCTAGTAGTTGTATCTGAATGGTAAGTAGAGGTTTGAAAAAAAGTAGAGCGGGCACTTTAGATGAGGGGATGGAGTAGGGGAACAGAGATGGGGAGATTGTGAAGCTTAGTAATAGATCAAGTTTATAGTCTTTGGGTAATCTAAAGTCTGCAATGCATTTCATTGCAGCACTCAAAAATGCCTGGCCCAAGTGACCAGAGCTCTGAAAAGAATGTGTATATTCAGTATATTCAAGTGAGCTTGAAAAGAATGTGTATATTGCTTTTGTTGGATAAAGTGTTCTGTAGATGTCAGTTAGCCTAATTTGGTTGATAGTGTTCAAGTGCTGTATCCTTGATTTTATGTGTAGCTATTCTATCCAATATTGAAAGTGGAATATGGAAGTCTCCAACTATTATTGCTGTTTAGTATTTCTTGTAAGGCAGATCTGCTAGCAGAGAATTCTCTGGGTCTTTGTCTGGGAATGTCTTTATTTCAACTTCATTTTTGCAGGTAGTTTTGTTAGAGAATTCCTGTTTGATAGGTTTTTTTTTTTCTCTTTCAACACTTTCCTTATGTCCTCTGTCTGCCTTCTAGCCTCCATTATTTCTTAGCCGTTAATGTGGTTGTTTTGTATGTGATGAGTTATTTTACTTTTATTGCTTTCAAGATTTTCTCTTTGGGGCTTTCAACAGTTTGATTATATTGTGTCAAAATGTGCATCTTGATGGTACAGTAGGGAAATTATAGTTAAGAGTAATTTATCATGTATTTCAAAACAGCTAGAAGAATTGTGATGTTCCCAGCACAAAGAAAAGGTAAATGTTTGAGGTGACAGATATCTCAATTACCCTGATTTGATCATTACACATTGTATACTGGTATCAAAATACCACATGTACCCTGAAATATGTACTATTACGTAGCAATAAAAAATGTGGATCTTTTTGTGTTTATTTTACTTGGAGTTTGTTGAGCTTTATGGACATATAGATTAATTATTTTCATCGACTGGGGAAGTTTCATCGACTGAAAGTTTTCAGTCTTTCTTTTCTTTTTTTTCTTTCTTTCTTTTTTTTGTCTCACTCTGTCACCCACGCTAGAGTGCAGTGGCATGATTGTAGTTCACTGCAGCGTTGAACTCCTGGCCTCAAGCAATCCTCCTGCCTCAGCCTCCTAAACAGCTGGGACTATAGGCATGTACCACCACACACAGCTAGTTTTGAAAATTTTTTATAGAGATGGAGTCTCACTATGTTGCCCAGGCTAGTCCTGCCTCAAGCAATCCTCCTGTCTTGGCCTCTGAACATGGTGGGATTATAGGTGTGAGCCACTGCACCTGGCCTTTCAGTATAGTTTTAATTTGTGTTTTTCTTACAACTGAAATTTAGCATTTTTTCATATGCTTAAGGGTATTTGCATTTCCCCCTGCAAACTGGCTGAAGCCCTCTCTGTATTAGGATATTCCTTTTCCTGTAATGTAATTATAAATAATTTTTTCCTAGCTTATTTGTCTTTGCTTATAGCATTATTTCCTATGTAAAAACTCCTTGTAATTCATATAATAAAAATTTTCTATCTTTTTTCCCCTACCTTCTGGATTTTAAGTCATAGGGATGTTTTTTCCACTCTCAGGTGGTAGAGAAATTCACCCAGTCTTCCTTCTAGTACTCGTGTGGTTTCTTTTTTTCAGGTCATTCTCTGATCCATTTGGAATATGTCCCGATACCTAGAATGAAAAATAGATTCAGTTTTATCTTTCTCTGTATGTTTCATTATCTCGGTACCATTTACTGAAAAACTGTCTTTTCCCCACTAAGATACCACTTTTACTGTGTGCCAAATTTCCATGTGCACTTTTATCTGTTTCTGGTTGGTCTATGCTTTCGTGCACCAATATGTCATAGCCTTAATTATAGAGGCTTTTATCTATGCTTTTAAAATTGCGTATTTTTATTTTTAATATTTAAAAACATGTTTAAAACATGTCGATATAGAATTACTGTTTAACTTTAAAAGATATTAGCATACCCTGACACCAAAGTATTCCAGAGACTGAGGGTTAAAACTCACCAGGCTGTCAGGAACACTTTCTAATATAGTGTCTGTGAAGAGTAGGTAGATCATAGAAACCACTCTGGGTGGTCACAGGCCAGGATGAAAGGGTGGAATTGGGGAGAAAGGAGAATAAGAATGTTTTTGAAACTTTGAAAAATAATTTCTTAGAGGACTTGTAATATGTAAGATTTGTCTGTAAAAAGTGTATCATATAGTTGTTATCTAAGTGTTCAGTAAATTCTTTCTTTCTCTTTTTCCTCTTAGCACCATGTATGTGTTTGGTGGTTTCAACAGTCTCCTCCTCAGTGACATCCTGGTGTTCACCTCAGAACAGTGTGATGCACACAAGAGTGAAGCTGCTTGTTTAGCAGCGGGACCTGGCATCCGGTGTGTGTGGGACACGGTGTTGTCTCAGTGTATCTCCTGGGAGTCAACAACTAAAGAACATGAAGAGAAGTTAAGATCAGAATGTTTTTCCAAAAGTATGTTTTTTCTCTACTTAGAATTTAATGAATTTGAGATCGCATTTTATCTGAATCGTAAAGGAACTTAGCATATGTATGCTTTTTATGTTCGCTTTATTATCCAGAATTGTTCAGTAAAAACTTGAACAAAGCCTTTTTGGGTATTTGAAAATTGGTTTGTAAACATCTTGGGTGGGAACATGCCATGTGGCTCCTAGAAGCTGTGAATGATGGAGACATAACCTTCTTGTCATTGCGTAGGCTTTGCATACCAGCTCTAGAACCTGGCTGCAGTTGGTCTGATGTAGTGCTAGCCAATAGAACTTTTTTGATGCTGGAAATGTTCTGTATCTGGACTGTCCCAATATGGTAACCACTAGCCACAAGAGGCTGTCAAACACTTGAAATGTGGCTAATGTGACTGAGGAACTGAATTTATTTTATTTTATTTTAATTAAAAACCACGTGGCTAGTGGCTACCATACTGGATTACACAGGTCTGACTTCAAGGATAAAAGAGCAGAGTCAAGCTAGAAAAGCCATGCTGGGGTGAATTGTTCTGGTGGATGAGGGAGAGTGGCTGTCCTTGCAAAGTATTCTTCTCCAGCTCCTCTAGTTAGATACACAGTATAGCAAGGCTGATGGTGGCTCAGGATGGTCCTGCCTGCTTAGCTTCTTGTCCTTTGGCTCTGATAAAGAGCACAGTATGATACCGTGAAGTAATGTGTAGGAAAATTCTTAGTAAGAAGAATGACTCTACAAAATATTTGTTCTTATCAATTTAAAGTATGTTGACTGAATTTTCTTAACAAGTAGATTTGGTGTTGGCAGTTAACGTGAGAGTTATGGTGGATAGAAGCAGCTTTCAGTCTCCGGGGATGCTCCAAATTAAGCTACTCAGGAACGTAAATCCTCAGAACACCCAGGCAACTCTCCCAGGTTCAGTGGTGGGCTGGTGGGTGCTGGAGAACAGAGATTATCAGCACGTGGTAGGATTACTCACTGCCTTCTGAAAGGGATAAAATCAGTGAAATCGTTTTTTTTTTTTAATCCAAAAAAAAAGTTTAAATTAAATGTGCAGGTTTATGGGAAATAACAGTAAGTTACCTTAGGTGGTCGAATATGAACCCGTTTTCTGTCATCTCATCTGAGGTGTTGAGTCCCTGTTTCCCTCTGCTTTCTGGGTGGGCCCAATCCTTGAGATGGTGACCAGGACAGGAAGAACAGCCTAAGGAGCAGACTGCTGGGGTCTTTGTGAGAGCGGGCCCTACCTTTTCCTGTGTTCCACCGTGTGCCTTGTCCCTGGGATAGTTCAATAGATGAGGCAACATGGTTGAGCAGCTTCTCTTTTCTAGGGTCCACAGGAGATATAAAATGTCTGTGGTAGCCCAGAAGTTCTCGAACTTGCACTGTTAATTTACATATAAGCGTACAAAATGCAGCTCAGCTTTATGTCTCCTATGGGATTGTGGGGTGCCACCTACCTCCTGTGCCCAAATTAGCCTTGCATTTATAACGAGGAGGAATGGCTTGTCCTCCTACATTACTTTGTTTGGCTCCTGGGCAGCCTCAGGCATTCATTCTATTACTAGTTGATTTTTTTCTTGGGAAGAAAAATGTTCAGAGAACCAGACCTTCTGTTATATCTGATAGTTGTTAAATGAACCTGTCTTTGTTTTCCACTTTCTGTGTTCTTTTTTGGGGATACAAAACAGTGTTTCTTCAGATTGTCTATTTATTTCTAAATCTTATTTTAACCTGAACACACCAGTATATTTTCCTGCCAGTTTCACTCTTCATTTTACTTCCCAAACATTGTTACCTTTTTTTAACCCCAGTTTCAGATTGTGCTCAACCGACGCTGTCACAGTTGATGAGTTTTTCTTCTTTTTATAGCTCCTGACCACGACAGATGTGACCAGCACACAGATTGTTACAGCTGCACGGCCAACACCAATGACTGCCACTGGTGCAATGACCATTGTGTCGCTATGAACCACAGCTGCACGGAAGGCCAGGTCAGGGGCCATTTCTGAGAATAGAAAAATCCTAATTGAGCATAGGTTTAGGTTATAGTGTATATGGTATAAATAATGGTCCGGAGTTATAAAAATGGGATATAGATTTGGATTTTATTATTGCTCAGGTTTCTTATAGGAAGGGGATGCTCTATACATGCTTATTCCAAGGGTTTTACTAGCCAACAGGGATTTGTATACGATGGTTTAGAAGAAGGTAGAACTGTTGTCCCATTGCATGTTTATGACTAAGGACTGGATCCTTGGTTTGGGGTTTGTAATAGCGACCTCACTCTACCTGTACAAGGTTTTGGTAGCAAGTTAGGGCTTGAGACTGAGAGTGAATCAGTTGTGTAGTGGTCCATTATTGAATTACAGAAATGATAGACTTTGCAAAATCTCCTAGTCTTATGCTGTATCTTGGTTTTGCATAATAACTTCACTGCTCACAATATATGATTTTAAAATTTAGGTTCCAGTAAAAGACTAAAAAAGATAAGATGGCCCAGCTTTTATAGTTTTTGACAATTTATACGACTTTTTTTTGTCTAATCCCATTTGTAAAGTAGAAAACTTTTAGACTGTTGCGGAGGCGGGGGGAGGATTTGAAAAGAAGTAAGTTCAACATTCCCGTTTTATAGATAAGCACATTGTAGCATGATGTTTAAAAGACTGGGCTGCTTCCTTGCCAGTTAAAAGCATGTCCTTTTGCAGAACATTCTGCTGCAGTGTTTGCACTGCAGTGCTGCTTCATCTGCATCTTATATATCTATTTATCTTCCTATCTCTTTATTTATTTGCAGTTTGCAAAATCCATTGATTTTGTTGTCTTTAGTATTTGTTCTCACCATGAGTTCCCTCTGTGGATATAAAAGAAAAGCTTTTGTACCCTGTATTCTAGATCTCCATTTTCAAGTATGACAATTGCCCCAAGGATAACCCCATGTACTATTGTAATAAGAAGACCAGCTGTAGGAGCTGTGCCCTGGACCAGAACTGCCAGTGGGAGCCCCGGAATCAGGAGTGCATCGCCCTGCCCGGTAGGCCTTGCAGGGACATCTTGGTGTGTGTGGGTCCACAACTTTTCCCCCTCCCCCAATACTTTGCAACCTAGGTTGAACCTAGCACAGGGAAAAAGCTAATTCTATCCGTTCATTCCCCATACCAATAGTATGGTTATTGTTTTAAACTAAAATATAGCTCTTAAGTATTTGCTCCTACTATCCTTTGAAACAAAGTAAATCATCATCTGTTGCTCTGGAGAATCTGTTGACAGCTTGGCTCCTTATCACTGAGCCTGCTCCATTGTCCCCTCCCCACCCTGCTGTGCTAACCTGGGACTAGAACACAGCAGTTTCCACAGCCAGTCTGCTGGCACTTTATGAAGAATACTTCTTATTGACCACTGGCATTTGGCTCTTGGCACCTGCTGAGAGGCCTTCTCTGAGGAGAATGGGAGAGATCTCTGTCAGCACTTTTTGGTGATCTCCAGCCCTGAGTACCTCAATATATAGCACTTCTGAGATTCAGGATAATGAGTCTGGGGCCTGAGGCCAGCCAGCCGTGACTGAACCCCTATGATATATTTGCTCAACCAGGATGTCCAGGAAGGGGAACTTCTGTGACTCTGTGCGACATCGAGCAGTGTGCAGGGCAGTTGGGCTGGACCAGCCCCCTTTTAAATGTCCTTCGGAAGTACTTCATTCAGCTTGCAGATTGAGCTTCTTGTTCTTTATCTAAGTGTGTCTCAAATTTTAATGTATAGGAAAACACTTGGGGATCTTGCTAAAGATACAAGTCTAGGGTGGGGCCCTGGAGTCTGCATTTTAACTAGTTGCTGATGCCATACTTTGAGGAGCAAGTCTTTATCTGCTCTTAAATGATCTCTTTCCCATGGTGCCTTTCATTTATCTCAGTAACTGTTAATGAAAATTGTTGAGGGCATCTCAGGGTACTTTGGTTCTGGTGAAGTTGCTTTGCTTATTCACTATCTTCCAGGAAGCATTTGTGGCTTCTCTGTAGTACCTTGTGTGGGCTCCGGATGATCACCAGCTGCAGATTACAAGCTGCCTTGTGTGCTGCAGCCATATTACTTTGGTATTTTCCCAAGAACAGTATTCCCACCTCATTTTTGGGATGCTTTGTGTACTTGATTGTACCTTCCCCCTGATGATACAGAAACAGTGCAGCTTTTGGAGATCATAGATTTGTTCATTCTCTATTTCCATTCTTGCAGTTTTCTACCCCACCCTTCCAATATGGATATTCATTTGTCTGTTCTTCACTCAAGATTTTAGTCTTCTGTCCAATTGTTCTTCAAAAGGTGGTAGACCAATCTAACATTGGCATCAAACTGGTGTTTCCTTCTAAGATAGAGGAAAGGTGACCTCAGAATATACTTCCTGTGATCCAGGAGATATGACTGACAAATGGTTTTTTATTCTTGTATTCTGTGTTTGGTTCTTAGTCATGTGTCTGGTGCCCTTACCACATCCTAATGAAGTTCCTGGAATTCATATCACAAAGATTGCCTAGGTGTTCAGTAATTTGAACTAGTAATGTAATACTTTTGTGTGATTTCTAAAACTCTTTTTTTTCTTTTCCCCCTTTACAAAAGAAAATATCTGTGGCATTGGCTGGCATTTGGTTGGAAATTCGTGTTTGAAAATTACTACTGCCAAGGAGACTTATGACAATGCTAAATTGTCCTGTAGGAACCACAATGCCTTTTTGGCTTCTCTTACAACCCAGAAGAAGGTAGAATTTGTCCTTAAGCAGCTGCGAATAATGCAGTCATCACAGAGCTTGGTGAGTTAAAATCCTTAGAACTTAAGTTTCTAGTATCCACCTTTCTACTGAGGGCGTGACTGCAGCTTGTATAAAGAAGGCTGTGGCTACATGTGATGTGCTCAGCAAGAGCAGGAATACTAGTACACTCAGTGTGAATAGACTGTGGAGCTGTACTGTCAGAGTCTTTTCCTGTAATGCTTTTTTTCTTATCTTAAAATTTTTAAAACTTTGTATATTTTTATTCGTCACATTTATTAAATAAATTATAAGGTCTTTGAATAATTATATGTGGGACAAATAGTAATATTTATGTATATGCACATACTCCAGTGACATCAGTAGATGATTTCATACCTGTTTTGTCTCTAGATTCTGCTGGCGGGAAGGGAGAGGTCACTGCTAATTAGCCAGGTTAAATTTCGCTACCTGAGTTCCTTAAATTTAGGGTGTTATTACAGTGCATAGTACTGTATGGTCACCGCTAAGAAATGTACATGCATTCAGGTCTTTTTAAGACCTGGCCAGCCTAAAAGAAGACAGCACCTTCTTGTCAAGAGTTGCTGAGCTCAGAAAGGCTCAAGTTCTCTTCCTGTCCACTCAGTGCTCTCCGGTGGCTTATAGTTGATATTCTGTAATGTCATTTTAGTCCAGAGTCCAGACTGTGATCGTACCCTCAGTTAAGTAGATACTCTTAGAATAAAGCTCTGTTAGTAGTGTTGACTCTGGCGCAGCAGAGTTCAGTGGAAATGTTCTTGTCAAGCAGGGAGGAGTTGAGAACAGCACTTCCCTGGGTGCAGCCTTCTTTGTGTGAAGGTATGGAAAGTGTCCCTGGGTCCTAATATGTGTGGCCTCTGCGCACCATCTGAAGGGCCATTTTGAGACTGGTAGGAGGTCCCCTGTGTTTTACTTTTCTATCAGTCTTTTTTTTCCGGTGCAACTTTGGTTTGGTATGGACTCTCAAACACTGGTAACACATTCTTAGAGTGCTTACCTCAGGGGATACTGTGGCCACATTTGATATTTTATGATATTTTGATAGCTTTTTCAAATTTCGTAATCTTCGTTGGAGACTATGTTGTTTTTCTTCTTCTCCTCACCCCCAAATGTGGGCCCTTCCCAGTATTCTGTCTTTGGGTGTCAGCTGACCTTACCCGTAGTCATTCATTCCCTCAGGAAGTAGATGGATGGCTCACTGCTTTGCCCATTACCCTGTTGTCTCTATCGGTAACTCAAATCCACATCTCTGAAGGAATATCTGATGAGAAGGTTTCAACCATCCCAGCTGGCCCCAGATAGACCTCTGGTCCCCTTTCTCTCTTCCTCAAGTTTTTTAGCTCTAGAAAGTTCTGGGTAGTCTCATCTTCTGTGGCCATCTTTATAAAACAGAAATTCATAGTCTTGTGATAAGACTGACAGACAAGAGACTACTAAAGTGTAATGTGCTTCCACAGCTAATACCTCTAGATGTAGCCCAGTCTGTACAGCCTAGATTTGTATGGAAAAACAAGAATGGGCATCCAACCTAGCCTTAATATAGCTGGTAGACAGCTGGGAAGAAGTAACCCCTGAAGATAAGGAGTGAATTGGAAAGGTGAAGAGAGAAGGACTTTTTGTGCATTAGTGCCCCCATATGTGAGATGTACAGATTGAGGGAATGGCTCATTGAATCAGCCACAGGTAAGTTTGCGTGGCTGGCTGCAGGCTGGATTGGAGGGATTTGCTATAGCTTAGCCTTGAGAAGAGATCAAGGCCAAATGCTCAGAGGCCTTGGCCACAATGCCGTTAGGGTTTGAATTTACCATGAAGGCAAAGAGAAGTTATTGAAGGGTTTTTTAAAAGTAAAAACTACTTTTGGATATGTTTGTTTCTTTTAGATCTTTTAATAGGTGTGTGTATTTTTTCCTTGAGAAATGGAAATACATTGTACATTGTTTTATAACTGCCAAAAACAGGAATGTCTTTCATTTCTGGGCTAAACTTTCTACTTTGATTTTAAAAAACTTTTTTTTTTTTTTTCGAGACAGAGTCTCACTCCATTCCCCATGCTAGAGTGCCATGGTGTCAGCCTAGCTAACAGCAACCTCAAACTCCTGGGCTCAAGCAATCCTTCTGCCTCAGCCTCCCGAGTAGCTGGGACTACAGGCATGCGCCACCATGTCTGGCTAATTTTTTCTATATATTTTTAGTTGTCCAGCTAATTTCTTTCTATTTTTAGTAGAGACAGGGTCTCACTCTTGCTCAGGCTGGTTTCGAACTCCTGACCTTGAGTGATCCGCCCCCCTTGGCCTCCCAGAGTGCTAGTATTGCAGGTGTGAGCCACCGCACCTGGCCTTTTTTTTAAAACTTAGTATCCCCAATCTGAAATCCAAAGTGCTCCAGTGAGCATTTCCTTTGAGCATCACGTCAGCACTCAAAAGGTTTCTGATTTTGGAACATTTCAGATTTTTGTGTTAGGACTACTCAACCTGTATGTATATATAGTGGAATATTATTCAGCCTTAAAATATAAGAAGAAAATCGTGTCATTTATGGTAACATGGATAGACCTGGAAGACACTATGCCAAGTGAAATAAGCCAGATTCAGAAAGACATATACTGAATAATCTCACTTATACGTGGAATCTAAAGAAGTCTTAATGCGTAGAAGCAGAGAGTAGAGTGGTAGTTGCTATCGGCTTGGTGGGGGGTAGGAAATAGATGTTGTTCATAGGGCACAAAGTTTCAGTTGTGCAAGATGAATAAGTTCTGAAGATCTAACGTACAGCATGGTGATTATAGTCATAATGCTGTATTATATACCTGAAATTTGCTGTGGGTTGATTTTTAATGTTCTTACCCTGCCCCTGCCACACACACACACACTGGTAGCTTGTGAGGTGATGGATATGTTAATTAGCTTGATTGTGGTAATCATTTCACAATATATACACATATCAAAACATCACATTGTATACCTGAATAAGTACAGTTTTTGTCGGTTATACCTCATCAGTAAAGCTGGGGAGAACAAGTTTAGTACCAAGCAGTATCCCATGGCTAAAGGTGGGAATCTTCAATCATCTGAATGGGCCAGGGCCTCCAAATAGGCTTAGTTAATGATCTGAGAATTGGCATATAACCACTGTTTCATAAATATTGGTAAGGTGATCTCATGTATGAATGGTCCTTTAAACCAAATTTAGGGGTGACCAAACTTCATAGCATTTGTCATAGGATATAGAAGTTTCAGAACTTGATTATTGTTTTGCTATTAATCTCTGTGAAAATTTTGATGTATTGTTTTCTCTGAGCTATATTTTTGTTCTTTGTAAAATGGCCATGTTGAAGTGATGATGTGTCCTAATCTGCCATGGCTGAGTCAGGGCATAGGGAAGTTTTCCTGTATCTGTGGGATATACCTTAGTATTTTTATCTAAAAGCCTGCTTTGGTCAATATTGGTTTATTCATAGTTGTGTCTGTTTTGCCTATAGTCCAAGCTCACCTTAACCCCATGGGTTGGCCTTCGGAAGATCAATGTGTCCTATTGGTGCTGGGAAGATATGTCCCCGTTTACAAATAGTTTAATACAGTGGATGCAATCTGAGCCCAGTGATGCTGGATTCTGTGGCATCTTGTCAGAACCCAATATTCGCGGATTGAAGGCTGCAACCTGCATCAACCCACTCAATGGTAGCGTCTGTGAAAGGCCTGGTAGGTGTACGGGTGGATTAGGTGCTATTGGAAATTTATTGTGAGAGAAACCAAAGGAGGCATAATTCAGTACTGAGATGTGTAAAATCCTCATGAAAACATAGGGAGTATTGATTTCAAGCATATGAAGCAGAGTATAACCCAGAATTTTAGCAGCAGAGGGAAATAGGAAATAGTCTGTGTCTCTGAATAATTTGATCCATAAACAAGACCAGAAGTAACTAGCACTACTCATAGAACCTAATATTCTGATTAACAGTGAGATTGATTGGTTTGTTGACCACAAAAAGTGTTAAGACTTGACTTGCCCTGAAAGGCAAATTTCCTGGTGTTGGCAGACAAATGCTTTGGAAGAAAGAACAAAAAAGAAAAATAAGAAAAAAAGAAAAAAAAGTTTAGAAAAGCAAGCAAATCACTGCAGGGACATTGTTCAGAAAGGTAGTATCAGTGGGGAGAAAAATGACGAGGGCAGTTCTGTGACAGAAGACAGATGCAAACCACAACCGCACAAAAGCTGTGGAAGAATGCTGAACCAAAAAACGCTGTGAGTAGCCTCACAGGTTTGAATCTTTGGGCTACATTTCAGATACATAAAGACAGGCCCAGGGGTAGCCTCTGCAGCAAGCAGACAAGCCCAAAACAAACTTCCCTCTCCTGCAGAGGGACTCACAAACAGTAGATGGAATTGTGGATTATTTGGGGAGGGTTGGCTCCATTTGCATCATGTCCAGTTTTAGGAAAGTACTACAATTTGGGGAATACAGAGGTATAGGAGAGAATTCGTAGCATTGTAGACGTCACCTTAAAATATGATTTATAATCTTCTGTAGGAGCTGTCTAGCCTTTTTGAATCCCAAATGTGTTAGTGAATTTAATGAATGCTCTGGTCCTTCTTCTCCCCAAAATTACAAACATAAGGTTTTGCATATTCAGGAGGGTTATAAAACCCCTGGAATTCATCCTGGGTCCCCAAATTCTGAGGGGCTTAGATCTCTACTTTTATGGAAAGATTCACTTGTTCCGTCATCTTTGTCCTTAATCCCCTTTGAAAAGAAATCCATTTTTTCCCCAAGTGTATAAATATACTTGATAAACAGTACATGATGACTCTAATGTTTTTTATTTTGATCTTCATTTAGTATAGCCCCTGAATTGATTTCATGACACACTAATGGGTCACAACCCACCTTTGAAAAGTTTGACCTTAGCTGACATGGTGGGAACTCTGAGTGTCTCTCTTGGGCTTAATTCCCAGCAAACCACAGTGCCAAACAATGCCGGACGCCCTGTGCCTTGAGGACGGCGTGTGGAGAGTGCACCAGCGGCAGCTCTGAGTGCATGTGGTGCAGCAACATGAAGCAGTGTGTGGACTCCAATGCCTATGTGGCCTCCTTCCCTTTTGGCCAGTGTATGGAGTGGTATACGATGAGCAGCTGCCCCCGTAAGTGAAAAAGTGAGCTCTAGGCATTCACGCCTGCCCTGTGTCTGGATGACAACTCTGCCATGGGGCAGTGCTCTCAGCCTCTGAACATTTTAGGGACATGATCTGACTTGACCTTCTGCTCAGATTTGTCCAGAGGCTACTGTTGAGATAGTCCTGACTGATGAGAACTTCATACAGAATCAGGCACATTGACATAAGTAAATAAATGTAGGATAGATCACAGAGTACAGAAATACCTTGCCCAACTTCAGTGTTGTATTATTCAATCCATGTCTCCATATCTTAATTTCCTAATTCGTACAGTAAATTCGTCTGGTAGAAACCTCTAAGATCCCTTCTGCCTCAACATCTTAGGATTGGGAGGGAGGGTCCCTTTTAAGTGTTGGCGAAATATTGGCCTCTTTAAATTCATTATCTCATTTAAGTGATCACAATAGAATAGGAATTTTGACTCACAGAAGTTGAATAGTGTGTTAGAGAAAAAGGTAATTTAAATACAATAAATTCAGATCTTTCTGTGGTAGTGAATTACAACTTGGTGTTTTGTTTGTTTGTTTGTTTTTTGTTTTTTGAAAATAGCTGAAAATTGTTCAGGCTACTGTACCTGTAGTCATTGCTTGGAGCAACCAGGCTGTGGCTGGTGTACTGATCCCAGCAATACTGGCAAAGGGAAATGCATAGAAGGTTCCTATAAAGGACCAGTGAAGATGCCTTCACAGGCCCCTACAGGAAATTCCTATCCACAGCCTCTTCTCAATTCCAGCATGTGTCTGGAGGACGGCAGGTACAACTGGTCTTTCATTCACTGTCCAGGTAAGATGGCTTGTATATTCAAATGCAAATGTTTCACTACCTATTTACAAAGAATAAAACCTTGAAAGCTACGTTGTTTATATGTAACTCCCTCTCCCCTCACTCCCAATGCTTGGTACAGGAAGGAACAGACCAGGAGCTGCCCCTAAGCCTGGGCCTGGGTCTGGACCTGCTGGGGGTGAGAGTGGGTTTCTGAGAAACCAACTCAGAGAAATTGGCCTTTAATTCACACTTGAAGTGACCACTTGGGAATGTGCTTGTGAGCTTCTAGAACAGGTGGGAGAGGCTGAACAGGTGCAAAGACTTCCAAGAGATTAGTGGACAAGAACTTCTCCAAGAGCCTGTCACACAGTGCCATTGACAGCAGGGCTCTTTGTGAGGACTTCTTTATGGGAAAGGCCACTGTAAACAAAGGTAAAAGGCAAGAGACTGGGAGGAAATACCTGCAAAGTATATAAAAACCGAATATCATGTAGAGTATATAAGCCCTCGCCCTCCAGGAAAAAAAAGCTAAATGTCAACGCAACAAGAGGTGAGTAAGGGATGTAAAGAAGCCATTCTTAGAAAAGGAGATAGAACAAGAAAATGCAAAATAACATGAGAGACCAGTTTTTTTGTCTACTAAACTGGCTTAAATTTTCTGTGTTTCCTTTTTTCCTCTAAGATTGCGGGGATCTACAGTTCTATTTCTAATCTACTAGGGATTAACCTTTAATGAAATATTTAAAGCTGTGTTTTTCCATTAATATCAAGAATATATCAGGTGAAATGACAACTCACAGAATGGGAGAAAATATTTGCAAATCATATGTCTGGTAAGAGTTTACTGTCCAAAATACATAACCCTTAAAACTCAACAATAGGCCGGGCGTGGTGGCTCACACCTGTAATCCTAGCATTCTGGGAGGCCAAGGCAGGAGAATCATTTGAGCTCAGGAGTTCGAGACCACCCTAAGCAAGAGCAAGACCCCGTCTCTACTTGAAAAAAAATAGAAAGAAATTACCTGGACAACTAAAAAATATACATTAAAAAAAAAAATTAGCTGGGCATGGTGGCACATGCCTGTAGTCCCAGCTACTCGGGAGGCTGAGGCAGGAGGATCACTTGAGCCCAGGAGTTTGAGGTTGCTGTGAGCGAGGCTGATGCCATGGCACTCTAGTCTAGGCAACAGAGTGAGACTCTGTCTCAAAACAAAAAAACAAAACCAAAAAAAACTCAACAATAAAAAGACAACCCAATTAAGAAATGGGTAAAGGATTTGAATAACCATAACTCCAAAGAAGAAATACAAAGAGCCAATAAGCACATGAAAAGATGCTCAACATCATTCGTCATTAGAGAAATGCCGCAAGGAGATACCACTTCACACCTACTGAAATAGTTATAATCAAAAAAAACAGATAATGGCAAGTATTGACAAGGATGTGGAGAAATTGGAGCCTTCCTATGTTGCTGGTTTAATTACTAAATTGTGTAGCTACTTTGGAAAAAAGTTTGGCAGTTCCTTAAAAAGTTAAATACAGGCCGGGCGCGGTGGCTCATGCCTGTAATCCTAGCACTCTGGGAGGCCGAGGCGGGCGGATTGCTCAAGCTCAGGAGTTTGAAACCAGCCTGAGCAAGAGCGAGGCCCCGTCTCTACTAAAAATAGAAAGAAATTAATTGGCCAACTAAAAATATATAGAAAATATTAGCCGGGCATGGTGGCACATGCCTGTAGTCCCAGCTACTCGGGAGGCTGAGGCAGTAGGATCGCTTGAGCCCAGGAGTTTGAGGTTGCTGTGAGCTAGGCTGATGCCATAGTACTCACTCTAGCCTGGGCAACAGAGTAAGACTCTGTCTCAAAAGAAAAAAAAAAAAGTTAAATACAGAGTTATCATATGGCCTAGCAATTCCACTTCTAGGTACATACCCAAGAGAATTGGACACATATTTCAACCAAAAACTTGTACATGAATGCTCATAGCAGCATTATTCATAATAAGCAAAAGTGAAAATAGCCCTAATATCTGTCAGCTGGCATATGGATAAACAAAATGTGTTATATCCACACAATGGAATACTATTAGTGATTTTGGTGCAGTCCTGACTGATGCAATCATTTTAAGTTTTATAACGCAGATATCTACATGGATGGGGTAGATAACAGGTGGGTAAACAGAACAGGTGCAAGGCTACAGAAAGTAGCCAAGATGGTGAAAAACTGCATCATGTTGATCAGTTAAGACATATCTGCAGAATCAGAGTTTTTGCTTATAGTGATGCAGGTTTTGTGCTGTGTGAATGCCCCTGGAGTTCTGCAGTACACAACTTATGCAGCTGTCCCAAGCAGTCCTGAGAGTTCCAATCTTCATATGCTTTTCTAGTTGTGAAGTCCTGTATCCATCAGTAGTCTTAGTAGTCCTACTTGTGGAAATGTTTATATATGAAGATGGTTATTTTTCTAACAATGAAAAATTTAAAGCAAATTAAATGTTAGGGTGTATGGTTAAATAACTGTTAGGATTCATAGAAATCATTCTTCCATTTAAAGTTTTATTTATGATAAATGAAATAATGTGATAAAATAGTTGTGATCTAAGTTAAAAATTATAATTGAATATTAATGTGAGCACAGCTGTGTAAAACTGTATAGAAAAATACTGGAAGAACAGATAGCAAATGTTAACCATGGTCTCTGGGTGGTGGGATTGTATATGATTTCCCCCCACCCTTATATTTTTCATAGGATAAAATATATTTTTCAAATATACTGTTGTGAGCATGTTGTTTTTTATGATTAATAACAACAAAAATTATTTTTTAATATTGCTATAGGCTATGACCTTGCTATGATATATTTCTGATTTGCCTGGACTAGCTCTTTTTTGATATTTTGATCTTATTTCTCAAACTAGTTTTTAGTGGGCCAGTTTTGGTGATTTTATATTTAGAGGCAGTAGGAACTTAAAGAGATAGTTGTTGAACTTACTCCATATAGTTCTGGCATGGGATAGGCCCCTTGAAATTCTTTTTCTTCCAGCCTGCCAATGCAACGGCCACAGCAAATGCATCAATCAGAGCATCTGTGAGAAGTGTGAAAACCTGACCACGGGCAAGCACTGCGAGACCTGCATATCTGGCTTCTATGGTGATCCCACCAATGGAGGGAAATGTCAGCGTAAGTCAGATTGGTCAGGTTTATTGATGGGAAATCCATGTGGAACACGATACTTCTATTTGACTTGCATATGTAGGAGGGGAAAAGCCATGTTGTTTTGGATACTGCATTTCTTATGAAGTCATACTTGTCAGCGGCTCATCTGAGCTGAGAGTGGGAGCTGAGCTGCCAGGTATTGGAGTAGCCAGTTAAAGCAACAAGCTGAAAATGAATTAAGCCTTTAATCACATTCTGCAGTGGTATAAGAAAGGGGCCCAAACTAGAGAAGGTCCTGGCTCTAAGTGCCCTGGTTCCCCCATGGAACAGTGTGCCAGTCAAGGGTTAGGTGGATCAGCTCAGACTTGAGGGTCTGGGGGGTTGTCTCACTGTGGGGGGAGCCCCAAACAAAAGACTCCAGCAGTGTTATGAATGAGGATTCCGGGAGGCTGAGGAGGAAGGGCTAGGAGTAGGAAAGTCCTGGGTACTGAGTCGGAGTGGGGAAAATGTCTTCAGGGTTACCCTCTCCTGCCCTTGTAGCAGAGGCGCCTGAAGAAGACCTCTGCCCGAGGCCTCAGTTATGGAGACCTAGGAATGAAGGCTCCAGGGGCTAGGAATGTCTGGTAAGGGGTCTGAGTCCTTGACTGCAACTTGCTTGGAAGATTCCATAGTGCTGTGTGTGCTCCAAGTCTGCTGTAGGGAGGGCAGCCTTCTCCTGAGGCAGCCAGGTAAAGCCTATGTGATTGGCTGTGTTGGGCCTGAAAAATCACACACAGTTTTTTAACCAAAGCTAGACTTCTCAATACTTTCAGTATATCTAAAAGACTTAAATAGTCCCATGTTTCCCCATTCACATCCAACAGAAGCCTGCAAGCAGCAGAACATTTTATTATTAGAACACAAATTCTAGTCTTTTTTTTTTTTTTTTTTTTTTTGACACAGGGTCTCACTCTGTCACTTAGGCTGGAGTATAGTGGTGTGATCATAGCTCACTGCAACCTCAAACTCCTGGGCTCAATCAATCCTCCTGCTTCAGCCTTCGAAATAGCTAGGACTACAGGTGTATGCCACCATGCCCAGCTAATTTTTTTTTTAAGTTTTTGTAGAGACAGGGTCTCATTATGTTACCCAGGCTGATCTTAAACTCCTGGGCTTAAGTCATTCTCCCGTATTGGCCTCCCAAAGTGCTGGGATACAGGCATGAGCCACTGGGCCCAAACATAAATTCTGCTTTTGAAAATGACAAGTGACACCAATGAACTGATTTTTGATTTGTTCTAGTTTCCAACTAAAAATTATAATGAATCCTCTAGTTGAAAGACTCTTTAAGTTCTGAGCACGAGAAATAAATATAATAACAAAGGAAATCTCTACCTACTCTCCAGATCCCACCTCCAGACCCCTAAACATGGCTCTTTAGAATATGATCCCAGACCAGCCAGGAGAGAGGTAATGTTCGAGCTGTATGTCCCTTACTCTGTTTGAGGTTCACTTCCTCACCTGTAAAATGGGGTTAATAGGGTGGTTGTTGACATTAAAGCATTCAGAGTAGTGTATGACACACACTCAACACTCAGCAGATATGAGCAATTATCATTACCCTTCTGATGTCATTTCCCACTACTCCTAAATAAAATTTCTTGTTCAGATTAAAAGGTATTCAGTAAAAATATTTTCCCTACTCCCTGTGAATAGACTTTATCCATTAGATGATAACCAGAGCACCTAATATTGTGGAGTGATAGATGTGTGCAAGACATTGTGCTGACAGCCTCTCACAACATGGGTGCATTTGTCATCCCCAAGATCAAGTAACCTGCCCAAGGTCTCACAGCAAGATGTGGCCAAGCTGAGAACCACACACAGTATGTGTTGACCTCAACTACTAGGCTTGGTTTCACCTCCAGGTGTCATCATCCACATATCTGTGGCTGCCATCTAGAAAAACCATATTTTCCTTCGTCATATCTGTAGGGCCTGAGTATAGTTGTCCAGCACATAGAGCTTGCTTTATTTTTTCAGAGTCCTAACCCACAATAGAAAGCATGGTTTTAAAATACTGCAATTAACACCAAATCTTTAAGGTTTTCTTCTTTAAATTGTATAGTCCTTAGCTAAAGATTTACTGAGTAATAGCCATGATTTATTGAGTGCTTACAGTGTTTTCAGTATCATACAAATATTATCTCATTTAATCTTCACAACAACCCTGTAAAATAGGTCCTGTTGTTATCCCCATTATATAAACAAGGAAGCTGAGACTCAGAATGGTTAAGTGGCATGCCCAGAGTTACAGAAGAGCCAAGTGGAGGACACTGGATTCAAACCCAGGCAAACTGACTGAGGCCTTTGCTTTTTACTAATACACTGCACACCCCCCAGACTCAACAGAGCCAAGAGTTAAACACTTGTGTTTCTGACTCCAACATCTATTCTGTTAATGTCTGCACTATTCTGTTTTATAGGTTTCTTATGATAATTTTTTTTCCTCCACAGCATTTATTTTTTCTTTATGTTTTTGAGATAGAGTCTTACTCTGTCACCCAGGCTAGAGTCCTGTGGCATCAGCCCAGCTCACAACAACCTCAAAACTCCTGGGCTCAAGTGATCCTCCTGCTTCAACCTCCCGAGTAGCTGGGAGTGTGGTATGCACCACCACACCCAGCTAAATTTTTTTTCCTATTTTTAGTAGAGACAGGGGCTTACTCCTGCAGGCTCTTGCAGGCTGGTCTCAAATTCCTGACCTTAAGCGATCCTCTTGCCTTGGCCTCCCAGAGTGCTAGGATCACAGGCCTGAGCCATTGTGCCCGGCCCACAGCATTTATTTTTAAAGTACACCTCTCATTGCTTGAGTCCAGGAGTTTGAGGCTCCAGTGAGATACGATCACACCACGGCATTCTAGCCTGGGTGACAGAGTGAGACCCTGTCTGTAAGAAAAAAAATAATGCCTCTCTGCAGCCTAATGCCTTTAATGTATTCACAGAAAAACAATGTGTAAAATGAAAAAGATATTGAGCAAAAAGACTTTAATTTATTTCAACTGGAGTATAAAATTTATTGTAGCTTATATGTTGAATGAAAAAAGGAAGAGATATGTTGAGATGGCCAGAGGAGGGGCATGGGAAGAGTCAATTTCAGTAAAGGCAAAAAAGAAGGCGGGACAAGGGTGGTGAGTCCTGAGGCCTCTAAAACGCTGACACCTAGTTCCAAGCCCTGTTGGGGTTCAAAATGTGGCCATGTGGAGAAGCTGAGGCAGAGGGCAGTCAGGCCAAACCTCCCCTCAGAGGGCAGTTGTCTCTAGAGTGTCTCCGTGGGCCAGGGACTGTGTCTGTGTCCCCACCCAGCATCTGGCACACTAGAGATGCCTCATAAATATTCATTGAATGAATGAAAGAATCACGGTAGTGAAAAAGAGAGTAGGAAAAGATCAAAATAGTGATTGCCACAGGTGGCAGTGGGAACCAGCATTCTCTGTCTGTCCTTTGACTTTGATTCCTTTACATTGCTGTCATTGGCTAAAAAATCATGACTCTTACCCATTAAAAGCTCTTACTTTGATCTGTCTTTCCTGTCAAACTCAATTCAGATAAAATTATTTGTTTTGGGAGAAATCTGATAGTTGTAATCTTTCCAGCTGGTTGTGACTGCCACCCCCTTTCTTTTCCCTTTTCCCCAGCGTGCAAGTGCAATGGGCATGCGTCGCTGTGCAACACCAACACTGGCAAGTGCTTCTGTACCACCAAAGGCGTCAAGGGGGACGAGTGCCAGCTGTGAGTATCACACTCCTTCTACCACTAGGGAGGACCGAAGGGCTGTACGGCTGCCTGAACCGCTCTCCGAGAGCCACCCCCTTCCCTGTGCCTTGTTGCCATTCCCAGGGAGAGATCCCTGGGTTGATCAGTTTGAAATGTTGCCCTTTCTACTTTAGACAGGTCAACCCCTAAACTAAGGAGGTCGTCAAGTTAGCAGCAGTTCCTTAATGGTGTTTTAAGTCACATTTTTATGTTTGAGTGATACTGGCGCTTCCCGGGTTGCTAATTTGGATTAGTCATCCTATCTGCAGCAACTGCTTGATTTTTGTCATGTCAAGAGATGGCACTCTTTCCCTAAGGATAGAATTGGAATAGCTGGTGTTCCAGTGATGGTGTCTTTTTGGCATTTTGGTTGTCTGATACTGGATATGATCTTCTTGCCTGTAACATCGCTCCTTGCTCTTGCCTTTTCTTTGGTGATGTCTGTTAAGCATCATCTTCCAGGGGTGTCCCCATCCATGAGGATGCAGGCTTGGCATCAGGCACACTTAAGGTTTCAGACCTGGCCCTGCCTCCCTGAGCATGGTGCTCTTGAGGCAAATCACTGAACCATGCTGATCCTTAGTTTCCCCGTCTATCAACAGTAGGACTAGCAATAATTATTTTCAGTGTCCTGGTAAGTTGAAACAAAAGAGATTGCTCCCCAGTTAACATATACTTGTCTGCCTATTGGAAAGCCTCATAAAACACATGCATCCAGGTTGACTCTTTGTCTAGAAAGACTTAAGAGAGAAGTGTTTGGTATCAAAACACGGAGCTGATACAAGCAGATACATAACTTTGATTTTCTCAAAGAACAGTAATTAATGATGCCACCAGCGATTGAGACATTGATAGTGGTATATTGGTTTGTCTATATTTTATAGTTTATATCAGTGAATATACTAGTTTCATGCTGCCCTAAAGCCAATAAATTAAATTTAACTTTTGGATCTTTGTTTCTTTAAACAGAAAAATGTGATGAAGTTAACCACTCTTGCCCTCAGGTGATACAACAAAGACATGAGGTCCAGTGAAAGACTTTTAAGTTTCTTCAAGAGATTGTAGATATAAGCAAGTGCTAATAATCACCCTGGATAAAAGGATACAATATCCCTGTCTTATCTTACCTGGGAAAAGTGCTTCACCCAAGCTTTCCTTGCCTTTCCTCCTGTTTCACAGCTGTTGTGCTTGCCAAAATGTCTTTGTGAAGTGGGAAACTAGGTTTTGCTGATGTTCATAGATGATATCTACGGGGAAATTAATTGTTTTTTGAGTATAACTTATTTTTTTCTGCAGACTGGTGAATACTTGTTCAAGAATTTTTAAGAAAGGATTCTTGGCATTTCATCTTGTCTCACTTGTGTTTAAAGAACAGGATTAGTTTATCTCAGGGAGAATAGGAAAGAAGTGAAAAATGAATGTTTGACAAATATTTTGACTACACTTTAGAAGAATATGTAGTCCACACAAAAGTGAAAATATATTTTTCATTATAATAAAATAGGGTCTAAATTTATTACATTTGGATTTTTCTCGTGCTTTGGCAAATGCTTGTCAGTTGTTCTCATAGAGTTGGTGTGTGGACTGCCAAGCAGTCAGCATTGAAAGTTCACGCACTGTCTCCCTGGTCCACCTGAACTGAGTGACACTAGAGAATGCAATTATCATGACTCCAAACTCTCTGTACTTTATATAAAAAGGATCTGCTTAGTTTTAAAATGAATGTAAATTCTGTTTTAAATAGCAGCATAAAATAATTTTCATTTTTCCCCCTAGATGTGAGGTAGAAAATCGATACCAGGGAAACCCTCTGAAAGGAACATGTTATTGTAAGTGTTTTTGCAATTCTTATTTCTAGAAGCAAAGTAGTTTAGTAAAACTTCATTGTTTTGTTAATATGGTTTGAGAATGGTAAGTGCTATTGGAAACAGCAACCACCCATGGAGGTGTCCCCTGATGCCTTTACATTCTGTTAAGTTTACTACATATATGAGTGCTATTTTAAGCTGTTTTAATTGTGGTCATGGTTGCTGTGAATATGTTTATGGCAGATAGCAGGGGAGAGGACAGAAATAAGCAACTCTGGCTTTTCTTGTTTATATTCCCTTGATAACTTCATTTGGCATTACCTGGTTCATGCTGTCATGTTTCATATTTTAAGATACACATCAAAAACAGAATTCTTAAAATATAATTGAAGTGTCATCATTCTCTCTAGAACTGATTTGTGTTAACCACCTTGGAATAAAAGGTGAATCTGGCAAGGTGACCAGCTTTTTGTGGGTAAATGCATTTTCTCCGTATAGAACAATCCACATGGTGGGCCCCATTATGGAACCAGAGAAATAGGAGTTAATATTATGGATTATCTATTGTAATTATATACCTGCTATGCTCAGTTGAATAACATCCATTCAAAATTCGTGTCCACTTGGAAGCTGTGAATGTGACTTTATGTATATAAAACTTTTCAAAGAAGACAGGAGAAAAACTTTTGAGCTTTGGTAGGGAAAAAGAGTTCTTAGATACAATTCTAAAAACACAATTCATAAAAAAAGTTGATTAATGAGACTTTATCAAAATTTAAAACTTGTATTTTTTATAAAACCATTAAAAAAATAAGCCACAGACTAAAGAAAATATTTGTAAATCACATATTTGATTCAGAGCTTGTATCCAGAATATATAAAGAACTCTTACAACCGAATGAGAAGACAATTCCAGTTAAAAACAGGCAAAGATTTGAACAGACGTTTCACCAAAGAAGATATAGCAATGGCCAGTAAGCACATTAACAAATACTTAACATCATTAGTCATTCGGGATAGACATATTACCACAGTGAGATACAGCCGTCGGATGACTAGAATCAAAAACTAATACCATGGCTTAATAGAAGACAATTGTAATCATGTCTGCTCCTGCATTCAAACTGTTGCAATGCATCTCTTTGGTTAAATACATGAACAAAACCTGGCCTCACCAGACATGTAGTTGGAAAAAGGACAGAGTATTTTAATGGCCTTTTCAGATAAGTATGGATGTTACCCTTTGATACCATACTAAAACTGGTCATTTCTTAAAGGTTAGTTGAACTGTGGAAGTGAAAAACACATTGGTGAATTTTTTGTAATCTGGTATATTAAAATCTGTTTATCCTGTGAATAAAAAAAAGCCAACAGCAAGTTTTAGCAAGGATGTTGAGAAACTTGAACCTTCCTGCACTGCTTAGGGCAATATAAAATGGTGTAGCCACATTGTAAAACCACTCAGCATTTTCTTAGACAGTTAAAAATAAACTTATCAGTAACTTCCAATTTCTCTCTCCCTCTACCACCCTGGCAACCACAATTATACTTTCTATGAATTTGAGACTTATAGGCGCCTCATCTAAGTAGAACCTTATTGTATTTGTCTTTTTGTGACTGGTTTATTTCACTTAGCATAATGTGCCAAGGTTCATTCATATTGTAGCATACGTAGCATACGTCAGAATTTCCTTCCTTTTTAAGGCTAAATCATTGTATGTACCTACCACATTTTGCTTATCCATTTATCTGTTGATGGACACTTGGGTTGCTTCTACCTTTTGGCTATTGTGAATAATGCTGCTGTGAACATGGGCATACAATTATCTGTTTGAGTCCCTGCTTTCAATTCATTTGGGTATACACCCAGAAGTGTAATTGCAGGATTATGTCATAATTCTATTCTTCATGTGTTAAGGAACTACCATACAGTTTTCTACAGCAGCTGCACTATTTTACATTCCTACCAACGCTGCACAGGATTCCAATTTTTCCACATCCTCATCTCATTTCTTATTTTCTAGTTTTTTGATAGTAGCCATCCTAATGGGTGTGAAGTGATGTCTCACTGTGGTTTTGATTTACATTTCCCTTATGCTTAGTGATACTGAGTGTCTTTTCATATGCTTATTTGCCATTTGTGTATCTTCTTTGGGAAAAAAGTCTATTTAAATCCTTTGCCCAGGACTGGGCAGGTTGGTTTTTTGTTCTTGAATTATATATTAAGATTGTTTAAAATTAGGGCCGGGCGTGGTGGCTCACACCTGTAATCCTAGCACTCTGGGAGGCCGAGGCAGGAAGATTGCTCAAGGTCAGGAGTTCAAAACCAGCCTGAGCAAGAGCGAGACCCCATCTCTACTAAAAATAGAAAGAAATTAATTGGCCAACTAAAAATATATACAAAAATCAGCTGGACATTGTGGCGCGTGCCTGTAGTCCCAGCTACTTGGGAGGCTGAGGCAGAAGGATCACTTGTTGCCCAGGAGTTTGAGGTTGCTGTGAGCTAGGCTGACACCACGGCACTCTAGCCCGGGCAACAGAGTGAGACTCTGTCTTAAAAAAAAAAAAGAAAAAAAAAATAACAAATGGAAACAGACCTCTGAGGAGGGATCACTGCTCAGCAGGTGCTGGGATCCTTGAGCTTGGGATGGAGAATGAAGGGAGACGACAGAATTCGTTCTGTAAACAACAGGAAAATTGCAAGCTGGATCCAGAGAAGGAACTGCCGCTGCCAGGGTGAGGCAGTATTGCTTGACAGGAACAGCAAGCAGACAGGAAGTCGCAGGTGGTAGACAGGAAGTCACACAGGCAGTAGACAGGAAGTCATGCAGTAGACAGGAAGTCACACAGGAAGTAGACAGGAAGTCACAGGAAGCAAGTTGGAAGAAACAAATCTCTTCTTCCGGAGTTATAGACTTCCCGTAGTTCCCCTATTGACGTGTCAAACATGGAGCTGTTAGCAAATCAGAAATGTGGTTTGCAGAGTCTGAGCTCCAGCATCACAAAGTAGAGAGTAAAAGGGTGAGTTTTGAGCTAATAGATAATAACTAAACAGCTAGTTCACAAATTTCTTCTCTGCACTCTTCTAGTAGTCTTCAATGAATTGTAATGTTGCTCCTGTGGGTTTTTTTTTTTTTTTTTTGTGGTAAAGCAAAACTTAAAAACAGAAGTTACTAAGACCTTACTGAAAATAACCTTAACAAAATCCTTCGTCTAAGGACTTTCCTTGCTCTTCCTTTATAATGCCTTACTTTGCTGGACGTGTACACACACCACCAGGTCAAGTTAGAGTTAGGGAAAAGCCTTGTAACTATGAAAACCCTCTAGCTCACTCTCCGGCTCCCAAATATGTAGGGGTTATGTCAGCATGACAGGATGCTATAGGAATATTAAAATGATGAATGTGCTGGCCGGGCGCGGTGGCTCACGCCTGTAATCCTAGCACTCTGGGAGGCCGAGGCGGGCGGATCGCTCAAGGTCAGGAGTTCGAAACCAGCCTGAGCAAGAGTGAGACCCCGTCTCTACTATAAATAGAAAGAAAGAAAT
>CAUYRT010077830.1:0-10001 GCA_963574885.1 Lepilemur ruficaudatus | reverse complement strand
ATCTGGAAAAGATGTCCTCAGCAGTGTCCTGGAGTCTGTTCCAAGCAGACTGGTGCTCACTTGCTCCTTTGGGGAAAGAAAGAGCAGAAGTGCAGCGAGGGTGGAAACCCCCTTCTCCCACATTTTCAAGTGTGACTGAGCCATCACCCTTGTCCACAGCTGGAGGAGGACAGATTCAGTGGGAGCCAACGTGGAAAACATCCCTGGAACACTGTCTCCCTCCGGCCCCAGAATCCTGCCCTGCTCCGCCCTCTGCTCACCTCTGGCCCTGGATTCTAAGGCCCCCGGGCTCCCAGCGGCCTCCCCGTCTTCACCTTTGCTGCTGTGCTGATGCGGAGCGTCTGCTAGGTCACTCTGCCGACTCTGTGTGCATTGACGGATCAGAATCTGAATGAATGATCCGGCACAGACACAACTGCGAGGCAGAAGTCACCCGCAGCCGGAGTCACCTGCCTGTTCTTTTCTAGATCACCTGATTCCAACCTCCAGCTTCCTCCAACGAGAAGCATTTGCCCTCTCAAGTTTCCAGGGACTTCTTTGAGCTCAGGTGTCTCTTCTTCACCCTGGTGTTGTAAAGCAGCCCCACAGTCAATATGCCTTAAACCGTTGCACCTAAGGTGTTAACCATTGTCACCAACTTGGCTCCAGCCTCCTGCCCCAGCACATCTTCCCCGGTGTCTAATGCCAAGCATTTCGGCTCTCTCCAGCCCTGTGTGCGAATGTCCAGACCTAACTCAGTCCAGTCCAGACTCTCCCACGGGCCTGCGAGAGATTTGACATTTCAGGCTTTCCCTCCCCCCTGCCCCCACTACCCCAGCCTTCTCAGCAAGGGGAAGACAAAACATGGAATTTACCCGCCACCCCCAGTAACCTTGCCACCTTCTTGGAAGGCAGAAGCAGCTGAGGGCAATTTGGGTTCAAGTGCATGTTTTTTCTGTCTTTTGCGCAAACACGTGGTCCCCTGGTAGCTGGCCCTGCTCCTCCTGGGGTCCTCCTTCCCTGGTCTCCAGTTCTTGCCCAGGGCCTCTCCCCAGCCCTCTGCCACATTTCAGGAAGCTGAGAACCCTTTGGAGTGAAGGAGGAGAGACACAGTGTCCGCAGCACGTCGTGAGCTTGAATAAATACTTTCACTTCCCTTTTCCCAGTTTGGGCGGAGCCCTCTCTGGGTATATCAGCCTGTTGGCTGACTTTCTGCCCAGAGCCCGGGCCGTTACCCTGGACACAGGCCAAGCAGACTGGAGCGATTGAAGGCCGGGCTCTGCGGATGGCAGACAGGGACTGTGACCTGAGCATCAGGTGAGTCTTTTATCTCCCTCCTCATCTCTGGCAGTATTGATGCTTTTGTGCCTTTAGTCCAGTTCCTGTCTAAAGCTTTACTTGAATTTAGTCCCGCTTTGCTAGGACTCTAGTATGCAATAAAATGAGATCAAAGAGTATATAATGAGGAAACTGAGGTTTTAAACTGCAGCAGGAGAGCTGTTGGTGTGATTCCACTGCGCCATAACACATGTGGCTTCCTGTTTGCAGCTGCTGCTCAGCTGGCCAGGAGTCTCTGAACACAGGAGTCCTTGGAGGCAGGGATGTGTTATTTCCCCGTGGCCTTTGAACCCTTGTATGTCCGTCTGCCTTCTTTTACCTTCACATAGGTCTTGTCAAAGAAGGCAGTTTAGAAAATAGATGCTCAGAGGTAAACACCTGGGTTACTTTAAACAGTGGATGCCACGGTCTCACCTGTCCTGGCACAGGGTGGGGCGAGGGGCAGAGGCTCCTGCGACTCCTAGGATGTTCCCCTGACTGGCTTGGGGTTTGAGTTCTTCCTCCATTGACCTTGGTCAGAAGAAGGAACAGGAAGAGAAAGGCCCAGGACTCCAAAAGACTTAGTGCAGGCTGAATATTTCTATTTTCACTTTAATTTCCGTTCCAGAATGAGGGATACTTCTGAAAAGAAAAGAGATAGAAATCCTATCTTTTGTTTAGTAATGGGTTCAGAAATAACACTGCTTAATTTTTTTATTTAAAAAAAATTTTAACACAAAAGAACTACACGTGGTTGTTCATAAAGCTTCAAACAACTTAGAGGAAAACATCCTCTTCACCACTCGCCCCCACCCCCAGTAGCTTCCCCTCCTGGTCCCGTCGAGAGTCTTGAGTTCAGCCCTCCTCATCTTTTTATGCACATTTACCTATATACAATGTGTTTTCGTAAATACAAAATTTGTGTTCCAGTTTTGTAATAAATGGGATTACATTGCACATGTGGTCATTTTGGCCTTTTCACTTATATTAGGAGTGGGAATCCTAGACATCTTTTCACCTTAATACATGTAGACCTACCTCATTCATTTCACCAGATATTAATACATGCTATACCATAGAATTGATATACCATAATTTTTTAACCCTTTCCATTTGAAGGATATTTAGGTTGTTCACTTTTACCAACAAGCTGTAATAACAATGATTATGTATTTTTGTAAGTTTTTTCTTTGCATGTACACGTATTTAACTTGTGTCAAAACCTAAAAAAGTGGAATTATTGAGGCAGAGGGTGCTAATATTTACTTGCTTATAGATCTTGCCAAATTGCCTTTCTAAGTGTATGAATCAATGTATTTTTCTACCAATAGCAAATGAGACAGACAAGCCATATCCCCATATCCAGCTAAACTTCACAATCCAGGACAAGCGTGGTGGCTCATGCCTGTAATCCTCCCACTCTGGGAGGCCGAGGCAGGAGGATTGCTCAAGGTCAGGAGTTCAAGACCAGCCCAAGCAAGAGCCCCTGTCTCTACTAAAAAGTAGAAAGAAATTAGCTGGACAACTAAAAATATATAGAAAAAATTAGCCGGCATGGTGGCACATGCCTGTAGTCCCAGCTACTCGGGAGGCTGAGGCAGAAGGATTGCCTGAGCCCAGGAGTTTGAGGTTGCTGTGAGCTAGGCTGATGCCACAGCAATGTAGCCCAGGCAACAGAGTGAGACTCTGTCTCAAAAAAAATCAATAAAATAAATAAATAAAAATAAACTTTGGAATGCTGATGAATTAAAGAGTTGCATCCTGTTTTAATTTGCATTTTCCTCATTACTTAGGAAGTTGAACAGATTTTCATGTTTATAGGCCATTTGAATTCCCTCTTCTATGAATTATCCATTTATTTTTTGCCCATGTTATTCAGTTGAAGTGGTCATCCTCTGTTTTATGATATGAGAGTTTGCTAAATATTCCAGTGAGCACAAATATACTTTTCTTGTCTTTTAACTTTGTGTGTGGTGACTTTTATCTTATTAAGGTTTAAAATTAGACCTATCATGGTACCGAGTTTATAAGATAGATGCACACTCATAGTTATAAATAAAGTGAGGCAGAAAGTTGCTGACATATTCCATGAGCACTGCCAGTTTTTAAGGTAGTTCTTATGTTCTTGAAGGTGGCAGATTTGATTCTACCTTTATTTCAGAGGTTTCTTCTCTAATATCTGTGAAAATTTTTTCAATTTTTAGGCCAAAATTATTCTCTTTTTTTTTTGTTAGACAGAGTCTCACTCTGTTGCCCAGGTTAGAGTGCCATAGCATCAACCTAGCTCACAGCAACCTCAAATTCCTGGGCTCAAGCGATCCTCCTGCCTTAGCCTCCTGAGTAGCTGGGACTACAGGTATATGCCACCATGCCTGGCTAATTTTTTCCATATATATTTTTAGTTGTCCAGCTAATTCCTTTCTATTTTTAGTAGAGACGAGATCTCGCTCTTGCTCAGGCTGGTCTCGAACTCCTGACCTTGAGCGATCCTGCTGCCTTGGCCTCCCAGAGTGCTAGGATTACAGGCGTGAGCCACCGTGCCCGGCCCAAATTATTCTTATATTGGTGCAACTTTAGCCTTAACAGCTCTTGTCTGCCCGCTAGTACTTTCATCTTTTCAGTTTTTTACTTTGTGTTCACAATGGTTATCTCAAACTTTTCTTCCATGACAATTATTTAATTATTAGTAGGGTTTTTTTCGTGTAATTTTTAATTTTTAAAAAAAGTTGATTGTATTTCTTTTTAAGGGGTATCTTAATTTGTTTCTACTACTCTGCAATCTCCACACTTTAACCCATATTTTGTTGATTTATTGTCCTATTTTCACGTTCTTGCTTCAGTTAGGTGTTTGTGTGGCATTAGGCACTGTAGGAATATTCTTCTTATCTTCCTCAAATTGCATTCTATGTTTCTTTGTTCTCTCCTCTGCCTGCCGTGGCTTTAAAGCCTGTCTCTCTGTGCTTCATCCCAAACCTCCCACTTGCTCAGTCATAATCTGAGTGAAACGTTTTTTCACATTTCCTGCCTTGCCTGAGACCAAACTGTTTCCCATCTTCGCTACAGTTTGAAGGCTCGCTTTTGAGTCTTAACAATTTTTCTGAGGATATGAATAATTGATAAAACCATCCTTTTCCCCACTGATTTGCAGTGTTACCCTTTTCGTCAACCAAGTTGCCATATAGGCAGGTGCTATTCAGTGTTCTGTCTTCTCTGCCATTGGTTTGTGATGGCCTCTGCTTGTGCCAGTACTGCACTGTCACAATGGTGACAGCTTCCTGACACCTCCTGATTCATGGTAGAGTAAATCTTCTTCTCCTCTCCCTCCAAAGTGTCTTGAGCTTTGTGTTTCCAAATCAACTTGTAAAACCTTACTGAGATTTTTTATCTGATTTTGTTGAGTCTATGGATCAATTTGAAGAGATTTGACATCTTTACAATATTATGTCTTTTGTCTCATGAATATGGTATATGTATATTACTAATTTTTAAATATTTCCTAATAAAATTTCTGTTTTTCTGTCTGAAGGTTTTGTACTTCTAGATTTTATTTGCTATCTTTATGCTATTATAAACTATAGTAGTTCTCCCTTATCCATGATTTTGTTTTCCATGGTTTCAGTTATCAGTGGTCAACCAAGTTCTGAAAATATTCAATGGAAAACTCCAGAAATAAATAATTTATAAGTTAGAAATTGCATGCCGTTCTGAATAGTGTGATGAAATCTCATGCAGTCCTTCTCAGTCCCACCAGGGGTGTGACCCGTCCCTTTGTCCAGCACCTCTATGCTGTGGATGCCGCCCGCCTGCCCGTTAGTCACTTAGAAGCTATCTCAGGTATCAGGCCAACTGTTGTGCTATCGCAGTGCTTGTGCTCAGAGCCAATTATTTTACTTAATAATGGTCCCAACGTAGGACGGTGGTGATGCCAGCAACCCAGATATGCTATAGAGAAGCTGTAAATTGCTTCCTTTAAGTGAAAAGGTGAAAGTTCAAGGCAATTAGGAAAGAAAAGAAAATTGTATGCTGAAGTTGCCTACGATCTACAGTACGGTAAGATACTTTGAGAGAGAGAGAGAGAGACCACACCCACCCAGTAGACACTATTGTACTGTATTCTCTCTCATGTGGGATTCTGTATAGGTGACCTCTGTTCTGACCGATGGTTCTATTTTTTATTTGTTTCCTACTGAAATGTTTTAGTTACTATGATTTTATAGGTAATGTTCTGTAACCTATCTTGCTGGGATTCAATTGAGAGACACTGAATGAAAAGATAAATTTAGGAAGAATTTACATTTTCAAAAACTCTTGATGATCCCAGCTACAAACATGTATATCTCTTCATTTATTCAAGTTTTCAAGTATTTGAAGTTCTATAATAATGTTAAATGGGTCCTGAGGCAGTCTCATCAGATCAACTTAGTGCTAGGCATTTTACAATTTTATTTATGAGTGGGAACTCATTTTTCTTTGATATTTCCTAATTATTTATTGCTGGCATAAGGGAAATCTATCAGTTTTTGTTTGCTGATCTTGGACAGAGGAATTTTACTAAGTGGTCTTCCTCCTGATATTGTCTTGTGTTTCTCTGGCAAAACAGCTACGTATTCAAATATAGTGGGAGTTCTGTCTCCTCCTTTTCAGAATTTATATCTCTATATTTTTCTTTTTCTTGTTTACTTCTTCTCTCTCTCTTATTCATTTGTTTATTTTACAATTTTCTATGTAGGCACTTTATTAGAAGAAATAATCAGTAGAAAACGAACTGCAAAAATTTTTTTAAAATATTACCTCCAAGTCCAAACTATTATTCTGTGCCACAAGAAATAAAGTAACATTGTTCAAAAGTTCGTAAGTGTGACATTGGAAATTTTTCCTGAAATAACAATAAAAGCTATCATGTCTCCCGGACGACTTTCAACAGTTGCATCTATTTCATTTCCTCTTTCAAATTTGTAAGCACAGTCACCGTGAGGCCTTACTTCCAGGTCCAAAGACTATGAGCTTCAGTGCACACAGTTGTTCAACTGCCGGCCAGACTGTTCATTCCAAATTGTCAGGTCTCGAACTGGCTGCATCAGAATCACCGAGGGAACTTTTAAAAACTTAGATTACAGGACCCCACCTACAAAACCGTTGAATTCAAATCTTCAGGGTGGAATCAGGAACCTATTTTTATGGTTCCTAAGTGTTTTGGGTAAACATACAAGCTTAAGGATTGCTGAGTTCACTGATATCTGGGATTTGTTAATTTGAATGTAGATTGGGAGGACTGAGCTAAGTTGCACTTAATGATTCTAATATTCTATGGTTTAACAAATGTTAAATAATTCACACGTTATAGTATAAGTAACACCTAGGCCAAGGTACAGAAAAATCCCAGAAGAACAGAAATCTTTTTGTGTATACATTCCCAAACACAATTCCTCCCTCCCAAGGACAAGGAACCACTATACTCCTTATGAATATTATTTCCAATTTTTTCTTTATTGTTTTACCACCCATGGATATATCCTTAAACAAATGCTTATTTTTTAATTTCATATAAACTGATTTATGTTACATGATTTTTTTTTACATCTTGCTTCCTTTTTTTCAAATTATGCTTGTAAGATTCACCCACATGGTCGTGCAGCTGTAGCTCAATCTTTTTCACTGTTTAATATTCTACTGTCTTTTCTTTTCTTTTCTTTTGTCTTAGTGCTTTAACCAGGACTGCGAGTACAATACTGTATAAAAATGACCATTTTAATTTGTTCCTGAATTTAGGGCAATGTTTATAATGTTTAAATTGAAGCTCTCTGATAGATGCCCTTTATCAGAAGTAAAGTTCTGTTTTACTAAAAGTTATTTTAGTCAATAACTGGACAGGCAGAGTTTGCTCTTGGGGTCTGTGTTTGGGTGGGGTCATTGGCTGTGCTCTGAGGTTAGGTGGGGCCACTGCCTGGTCTCTGTGGTTGGGTGTGTCTGTTGGCTAGGCTCTTGGATTGCACAAGGCTGAACTGCCTTTGCCAACATTCATTTTAAATCTTACACACAAAAGACTTTACTAGTTTGATTTTTACAAAACTAGGATCTTAATATATTAATCTTAATCTGATGTTTTTATTCAACAGTAAAACTATGACCTTCCATCCAAATTACTAGAAATAAATAGGTTAGTTATATTTCAACAGTATGTATTGACCATAATGCACTCAACCATTCAGCCAAACAAACAACAAGGCTGTTTTCAGGTTGGAGGTACATGTTATTGTTTTCTTCCACTAAAAAAAATGCTTCAATAAATACTTTTGTATTTATGAGCATCTAGTCAACAAATATATATCGCACATCTTGTGTGTATTAGGTACACAAGAAAAATCAATAAACAAAACAGGCACAATCTCTGCCCTTGTGGCATATATATTTTGGGGAAAAGAGAGACAATGAATAACAATAAACAATAAATAAAACAAGTAATTCATTTAGTATGATGGCAAATGATAAAAGCAAGCAAAAAAGAAACAACCAGATTAGAGGCTTGGGAGTACAGGGGTGACTAGGGGATTGTGATTGTGATTTTAGCAGGTTTGTCAAAGCAGGCATCACGGAGAAGGTTACAAGGAGCAAGTACTTAAAGGAGACAAAGAAGTTAGTTCACTACATGGGTCTCTGGACAAAGACTATGCTAAAGGGGGGAAACAACAGGTATCAAGTCCCTAATGCTGGAATATGCCTGGTGTCGTCAAGAAACATCAAAGAGGTTGGTGCGGCCAGAGGGAAGTGAGCAAGGGGAGAGGGGAGAATGGCTAGATCATTTCAGACCCTTTGAACAGTGTAAGGATTTGGCTTTAACTCTTGAATAAATGGGGAGCCATTGACAGTTCTAGAGCTCTTGTTTCTATAGGGGGCATATTGGTGTTTTTATGTCTATAGTACAGATTCCAAAAGCGGGACTGCCAGGTCAGTCTGTTGTTTATCTTAAAATTTCATAGATATTGCCTGATCTTTTCTGAAAAGGATTTAGTAATTCATGCTTATATCAGCAACAAATGAGTGGCTGTGTCTCTGAATCTTCTCCCACACTGCAGAATGTCACTAATGAAATTGTGTTTTCCTGTCTAATGGTTTCTCAGTGATGTTTTATTGTGTATGCATTCATACAGTTATTAAACATTTTAATTTTCTTTTCCTTAAGCTGCCTATTCAGGTCCATTTGAGGGAGGGTGTTTGTTATTTTTAATTGATAAACTGGAGTCTTTCTCTATTAATATCAGATATATTAACACTTTGTCATACGTTTTGAAAATGTTTTTCTATACAATCTTTAATATCTTTATTGTTTTTTAAAAAACAATTAGCTCTATTAAGAGAAATCTTCCTCTAGCTATTTTCTTTTTGTATTTTTCTTGTCTGACTCGGATATCTCTTCTGTCACATAAATATTTACATTATTTTACCCAGTTTTAATGGAGTTTCAGGTTGCAAGTGCACCACAGTTACATAAAAATTTCAGAAGAATTGATTTTTTGTTACTATTTTTTTTCTTATTGGGGGCACTTTATATCTCTCTATTTACTTATATTTTATTTAATTTCCCTCAATAAGGTTTAAAAAAAATTTTTTTATTTCAGCATATTACAGGGGTGCAAACATTTAGGTTACATATATTGATTGCCTTTGCCCCACCTGAGTCAGAGCTTCAAGCATTTCCTTCCCCCAGACAGGGTGCACCTCACCTATATGTGTGTATATACTCATCCCCTCCACCCCCTCCCCACTCCCCAACACCCGATGAATGTTATTGCTATATGTGCATTTAAGTGTTAATCAGTTAACACCAATTTGATGGTGAGTACATGTGGTGCTTGTTTTTCCATTCTTGTGATACTTCCTTAGTAGAATGGGCTCCAGCTCTATCCAGGATAATACAAGAGGTGCTAGATCACCATTGTTTTTTGTGGCTGAGTAGAACTCCATGGTATACGTATATCACATTTTATTAATCTACTCATGTTATTGATGGGCACTTAAGTTATTTCCACATCTCTTTGCAAATGTGAATTGTGCTGCTATATGTCTTTTTTATAGAATGGGGGTTGACAGGCAGGGGATGCACTGTTCTGTCCTTCATTTTTCAAATAACACATCAACTTTTAGCCCTGCATCTCCCTCTCAATCTCCACTGCCTCTTCGCAGTTCTGCAGGGCACACTAATTGCTTTCCCGATCTCTGGGAGCATCCTCCACCTACAATAGCAAGTCTCTCCTCTGGCTGAAATTTTTCATCTACTCATTGTTCTCTACCATTCTCTGTGTCATTGTGAATCTAATTCCTTTGTTAGCACTTTAGTGGGGCCTTCAATAAAAGAGAAGATAGGCTTCTCCTCAATCTACAATCTTTGACCAGAAATTTTTTTTTTTACAGAAATTAAAAAACAATAATGTGGCATTATTATTCCCTGCTGCGTTTGGGTACTGGAAAGTGCTGATAATTCCCTTCTGGTTTGACAAAGAAAGCTTATGAGTTTTCAGCATTTAGGAATATAGAGATGTTGATTAAAACATTATCATAGCACTAAGGTTATCAACTAAAAGCCAGAATTACAGACTCAGGTTTAAAACTACGTTCATACAAAGTAGCAGCAATTTCTGAAATTCAAATGCCTAAAAATATTCACAATATATAATAATAGCACAAAGAAATTTATATTAACGCAAAGC
>CAUYRT010077829.1:0-26772 GCA_963574885.1 Lepilemur ruficaudatus | reverse complement strand
ATCGTACCAGTATACTTTTTGTCCAGAAAATAGGTAAAGCGTAATCGTAGTGCAAACCTTCCAATAATGGATGTTGTGTTGCAACTGGTCTTTGAATTCACAGGTTCTCTGCCCTGTCCATTAGATGTCATCTGTCCCCCAAGGCAGACAGATGTCCATGAATCCACTTTGGTTTACGTGAGCTTTCATGACAAAAATTGCCTTTTCCCACACCCAGGAGACAGGAGAGAAGAACTCCACACATATTCTCAGGGTTTCCAAACTCAAATGGCAGACTGAGCCACAAACCCAAATCTTCCTCAAAATTCTCAATATTATTCACAGAGGACTATATGCAAATCAAATACCAGAAGCCACTTTATGGCACCTTTCATTTAATTTTATATACAGACTAAATTCTAACAGTGACTCTGAGGTTATGCTGGGACTGGGTGGGGGCAGATCATAGGGGAAAATCAAAACTGTACACTTTTATTCCAGTATCCTCTGCATACTGTCCAAGGACCATCACATTATAGATACATGGGTGATGTGGGTAAAGTCTAAGTTGAAAACCACTAATTATTAGATGTGATTGGCGATCACCTCATCCACCAGGAAAAAGAGAAAATACAGACTTGTTATTTTTAAGTCTCACTCTCCCAAAACAAGCACACAGGATGATTCACAAAAAATATATACAATTTAAGCTCATTAATTATGCACTGTTAAATTCCTCAAAAGAACTTTTCCAGCTTACCAATGATACACCCCAGGGATACCTAAGATGGAGTCTACGGATGTGTCAAATGATACCTGTAAAACCCCTGTGCTTAGTTTGGATAACAACTAGGTTTTTTTTTTTCCTGTTATAAATTACAGAAAGCCTATTTTGAATCAGCCTAGGGGGAAAAAAATGAATGTATTGACTTCCATAACTGATAAATTAGTTTCAGAAAAGGCTGGGTCCAGAGACTGAAGTGCTATGTAAGGATTTCAGTCATTCTCCATTTCTTAGTCTAGTTGTTTTTATGTGATAGCCACTAAAATCTAAAACTTTTTCTGCTTTGAGTTCAGCAAAAAAAAAGGGGCATCTCCTTCCTAAAATCTCCAAGTTGGGCCAATTGAAATAATGTCCTCATTCCAGAACCAATCACTGTGACTAGAACAGGTGAGTATTCTTACCTGCACTCCCAAATCACAAGGACTATGAGTAGGGCAAGGATCTTTCCTAAAATCAAAGTCCACCTGGTGTTACCAGAAGTATGGATGTATATTATACAAAAAGAAACAACAGATTTCACCTGTGAAATGGGATATACAAAATGACATCACTCTGGTTCAGAGCTCTAAAATGGAATCAGGAAGTCATTCTAAGAAGGATTGCCTGCATGACATGCAACCTTGTAAAAGACAAACAAAAACAAAAAACACAGGGAAAAAAAAAATCCTTTTGAACTAGACCACAGTGGTGCTAGGAAGACAATGTCCTGGAAAACACCTGAATTTTGCCAGCCCTGCAACTCCTGAACTGCCACACCAATGAACTAGACTCAGGTCCTAAGCCAGCTGCCTCCACTAGTAATAATTCTTTCAAAACAACTTGTGTAATCATCCTCAGCTTCCTTTTAAAAACTTCCCTCCCTCTCTAGGGAACCCAGTTTGGCTTGCAATTCCCAAGATCGCAGTAAACGCCTTGTCTTATTGCCGTTTAGTCTGGTCTTTCGCCTCTTTTTGGTTGACACACCACAGTTTATCAGTGTGTTATTTTTTTTCTCTCTGAGAAGAATGTTCTTGACCTCTCAATGTGGTCAAAAACCTCTGAAGTTGTTAACAGCTCACAGAAGCCCATAATTCTTCGAAAACAAGGAAGGCAGTTGTGAGATGAAAGAGAATCTAAACAAAAGTAAAAAGGCAGAGATTCTTGCTCCTGCATCTTCCTAACACTCTTTGGGATTTCCCTTTCTTCATCTGTGTTTACAAAAGGCAAAAATAATAACACCAAAGATCCTACTAAATTTTCACTTTCAAAACATTTTTTACATGTGTAAATACTTTTTCAATGTTGCCTTCCCATTAGACCAAAAATGTAAAATACAAATTAAATGTTAGACACATAAGAAATTTCAAAATTTCTAATAGTCAAATTAATAAAAATAAAAAGAAATAGTGCAATTAATTTTAATTATAAATGCATTTAACCAGATAGATCCAAAATATCATTTCATATAAATACAAAAATCATTAATAAGTTATTTTAAAAGCTTATGGATATATAATTTAAATAACATAAATTTCACCCATATAAAGTGTACAATTCAATATTTTTTACTGTATTTGCAAAGTGAAAATATTACTATAATCTAATTTTAGAACATTTTCATCAACCTGAAAAGAAACCGTATACCCATTAAATTAGCAATCACTCTCTATCCCACCCCTCCAGTGCTAGGCAACTTCTAATATACTTTTTGACTGTATGGTTTTGGCTATTATGGAACTTTTATATAATGAACTGGGTGACTGAAGACACAAAGGAACAATAGACAGACTATACATATAAAAATAGAATTCTAATCTACAACCTTCAGCAACCAGCCCACAAAGCCAAGTTACTATCTTCAGTAAACAGTCTAGAAAGTTAGACAATAAACCTTGTGACAATAGACCCAAAATGCCCAGGACTTGATTAGAACCTGGCAGCTTTCCCAATTCTTACCCTATTTCCAAGTTAAGACAAACCAGAGAAAGCAAAATATGCTCCTAACCAATACTGAGGGTAACCTGCTTCTAGTTTGCCCACCTACAGCTTCCTGTGTCAACTGCCTCCAATTAAGACATGCCTGAATTCTTCCCTTTTTATCATTATAAAGCTTCCCTACTCTTCTGCCTGTCTTAGAGTCTCTGCCAAACACAAATGATGACAACTGCTCTCCTTGCTACAGCAAGTTCTGAATAAATAGCCTTTGCTTGTTCTCATTTGTATGGTCTTCATTAATCTTCCACAGAATCATACATTCCGTTCACTTTTGCATTTGGCTTCTTTCACTTAGCATGTTTTCAAGGTTTACCCATGTTGTAACATGTATCAGTACCTCATTCCTTAGCATGGCTGAACAAAATTCCATTGTAGGGATATATTAAATACCACATTTCATTTATCCACTTATCAGTTCATGGGTATTTGGGTTATTTCCAGTTTGGGCCATTAATAAATAATGCTTGTAAGAACATTTGTGTACAAGTTGTTGTGTAGACATATGTTTTTTATTTCTCTTAAACATATACCTACGAATAGAACTTCTGGGTCATATGAAAATTTTATATTTGACAATTTAAGGAAGTGATAAATTGTTTTGCAAAGTGGCTACACAATTCCACCAACAATGTATGAGAGTTATAATATCTCTATATCTTTGTGTTAACTGCTTTTTTAAAATTTATTTTTAGCCATAGTAGTAGATATGAAGTGATATCTCATTGTAGCTTTTATTTGCATTTCCCTAATGACTAATAACATTGAGCATCTTCCCATGTGTTTTGTGGCCCTTTGTAGATCTTATATGAAAGTATGTCTATTCTAACACAGTGTCCATTTGTAAATTGAATTAAATATCTTTTCACTATTGAGTAATAAGTGTTGTTTATGTATTCTGGGTATAGGTCTTTTATCAAATATGTAATTTACAAGTATTTTCTCCCAGTCTGTGAGTTGTCTTTTCACATCATCATTAAAATTGGAGGAAAAAACTAATTAGAGAAGACATAAATTTTATTTTATTGTATTTCATTAATTTCTACCTATGGGCTCAAATTATGGGTGTGGGGGAATCTATGTACTGAAGGCAATGTCAGAAAAATTTGTATTCTAATTCCAGTTCTTCTATTATCTAAGGAGATGGCCTTATATGATTATTAACTTCTTTGACCCCCTATTTTCTCATCTGTAAAATATGGAGTCTGAAGTACGTAGTCTTCCAAATCCCATCCAGATATAAATTATGTGGGTCTGATACATGGTAAAAGAAAATATGAATCCTGACATACAGCCATTTCATATATCAAAATCCTGATGTAAAAAAAAAAAAAAAAAAAAGAATGCTTTAGAGTTGTAGCTCATGCAGGTGAGTTCTGCTCCTGGCACCATCCATAGCATATTTCTCACCTCTTCATTTCCCGTTGGCTCTTATTCGTTCACTAGTTACAGAATATTTGCTGTGTATGTGTTGGGTCGACAGGTGATAAAAAATGCATCAGATTTCTCTATATCCATGTCTCCAGTAAGGGACCTCCCTCTGGTGTCATAGTGAAACTACCCTTTACAAATTAATAGAGGGGTACAAGGCGAGAACTGTGGTAAGGGCTTAAAACTCTGCAAAGGTGCAAGCTGTCCCCTTGTTTGTTTTCCTATAATTGCTACTCAGGAGTCACACAGCTGATGGTGGTCACAAAGGTTCTTAATTTTCTGTAGGTAACATCACCTTTTCAAAACCTAAAGGTAGTTTCTGAGATATCTTCCAGGCCCCTCATTCCAGTAGAACGACTGACCCACCCAGACCAACAGCCCACACCAAGGAACTGACCCACCCAAGAACCAACTCAGCAAAGAAGAAAATTTCTACAGCCCTATCGTTCCACCCCAACCCAGCCAACTAGCAGACCCAATTATTTAGTCTTTTGCCCGCCAAACTGTTTTTGAAAACCCTTTCTCTCAAAATTTCGGAGAGATGGATTTGAGAAACTCCTCCCATCTCTTCACATGGCACCTGCATTATTAAACTCTTTCTCTGCTGTAAACCCCACTGTCTCAGTGTATTGGCTTCCTCTTGAGCAGCAGGCAATGAACAATGAACATGGCTGGGTGATAACAATAGTACCTACCTTTTTAGAGGTTCCAAACTGAGCCATCATAGAGTTAATATGATAAATTATTTCTTGATCATGAATGCACAGCCTGTAACATATTATGTGAATGACAAGACTAATTCTGCCTATGGTATACAATCTTTTAAAAATAGAACTTTAGACATATTAATAATAACATAACCAAATATACATTGAAGAAAGGCTGTCCTAGCTCGTGAATTTCTTCTTCCAATATAATACGAATAAATTTGGCTATGCTTTCTTTCCTGGAAAATTTTCTAGCCCTCAACCATATGTTAATGCCACCCATGCTAAATTGACTTCCATGATGTATTACACCCAGATGTGGAGGGAAAAATCATTCTTCAGACCATATACTTCATACCACAGGTACTGCAACGTTCACCAGCTTGTATATTGGTTCAAGTCCATTAATAAAATAATGATCAAATAAAAAGGCCTCAGGCATAAACACTACAGGAGCAAAGATCTAGGTGATGGCTTGCACTCATTTGTAATATCATATTTTTCTAGCACATTGTAGGATTTTTACCTTAAGCAAGAAGAAGTTGATGGTTTTATAATAGGGTTTTATTTCTAAATCTTTTCCTTTCTGTTTAAAAACTGCTGATTTTACTACAGGCTCTCATACCATTGCTTGTCAATACACATCTCTAAATTTCAAAGCTGACTTCAATAATGCTTAGTTAACTGTATGGGCACTTGGAGGCAAGCAGAAGACATGAATTATTAATTGCACAAAATGAAACATTCAGGTGCCTGCCACCCTTTTCAAAAAAATTTTATGTTAAAATGTAAATAATACTTATTTTATTCCAATTGTCTAAGAAATTTGCTTCAAAATTGTGTCCTAGCTATTCAAAACAATAATTAAGAGTTTTCTAGTTGTATAGATCTAGATTCAAACCGCATCACTACCATTTTTAATGGCCATCCTTTGTACAAGTTAGTTAAATTCTTTAAGTCTCAATATCCTCTTCTTTAAAATGGAGTGATAGTAGTACCTACCCTATAGGGTTGTGGTGACATTTTTTGAAATGTATCTTGAGATGCTGTACAAGATGCTAACACAAACTTAGGAAAGGCTTATAGAGCACTTAAGAACAGGATTGATACACGCCATGTTCCTGCAGAATTTGGCACGGATGTTGGTGTTCTTGCTATCCCCTTTGTACTTCACTGATATTGTTATTGTGAAAACAAGTAATCCAAATCAAAGACAGAGAGAATCCTTTGTTTAAGATGTATGCTCAGCTATCTAGATCCTTCCCTCTGATCAGCCTTACACATCAGTGGCCTCCCTGCATTCCTGGAATCTATTCACACACCTCCAGCCAACAGGGCATTGCATTGCTTTCCAACCTGCTTTCCTTCATTTCTGTTACTGAGCTATCTTCTCTTGTCTCCCTTTTATTCTGCTCATGCACAAATCAAACGCAGCCTCTGTCTATCAACTTTATACATCTCCCTGCATCCTAGACAATACAGTTTTAAAAAATCCCTCATCTCACCAAAACTACAAAAATTGGACAGAAAAAATGAAACTTAAGAGTCACTGCATCATAAATATTGGTCTATTTTTCACCTGAGATTAGAGATTCACACTCTATCTCTAAAGCAGTCTCCAAGTGGAGAACTGGTTCTCGTGGTCCAGAGAGAAAAAAATAGCATTGATATAACAAAGCGAGATCATTTTTGGCATAATACTAATTGCAGCAGAGGTGGACTGGGGAAAACATAAAACAAGCCCTTTTTATAAATCAAATGGATGAAAATACATAATGTTTTACATAAAGATGTAAACATTTTCATTTTGTGATGGAGAAATGGAAAATGATTAGAAAATAGAAAATCATTACAGTTATGCTGTTTATTGTTTCCATAGAAATACATGCATTCTCCCAACTCTAGGGTAGAACTCCACCATGATTTAGAACCCATCGTTTCTAAAGAAAACCCCTACCTTGTAACAGGTTGCATTTGTTTTGTATAATGTCAAGTATATATAACATTTAATAAATACGGTACATAATAATTTAACTAATCTCGAAGTCATAGGAAAAAATCTTGAGAGGTCAATTAATCTAACCCCTCAACTCTGCATGGGACAGCTCCCAAATTATACCAATAATATCCTCCCTTTCAAATATATCACAGTGGGCTGGAAAGAGTAATCAAGACTTTTAAAAGGCTATGCTAACACTGGACTTCAATCACCTGCTTCAACAGGTTCAGCAATTGCCAGTTTCTGTGCTGCTGTGCTTTGTGACCTAAATCCTACCCTTTCTGCACATATGAATATAAACCTTGCATGCATAAAGTCTACTTTTTTTTCATGTAGATACACCTGGCACCTCTAGCACTGAGTTGACTGACACCTTCTTCTCCATAAAGACCCTTTTCCCTACCTGAAGCCATTTGTCATCATTTCTTAATCCTCCCCATAGCAGGGTGCTAGAATTTGCAGTATACCTAACAGGTTCTGGAAATTTTAGTTTCTAAGTTTTCAAAACAGCCAAGTTTAATGAAATATTTAAAGCCAGGTCTATTTTAAAGTAAGTGCTGACTTTGTCAGGTTTCCTTATCAAAATGGATGTTCATTTTGCTTGTATATCTTTATTTGCTAAATGTTTCTCCCTTTCTCGCTGGCTGGGTAGAATTGGGAACCTCAGATACATTATTCTACAGGAATATTTTATTCTACATTATTCTAATGCCATCCTTACTTATAAGGCTTCATTAATACATGCCTTCACTCTCCCAGGATTGCTGTTCCAGTGAAATAAAATAATAAGAAATGACTAGAGATGCCCAGGTGCTTTATTAATATGTCAACTCTGACCTTTGAAGATAAGAAAAGCCCAAGACAGCCATGATTAATGGCTTCCCCGGCCTTCATGGGTAAAGAGGCATATTTATAAATTACACTCTGTGGGATGAAGAGAAGAAGGTGTGTGGTTACTAGATGGGATAAGGAAAGGGTTCAACCCCATGGCTCCACCTTCTAGTCTATTACTAAATTATGCCAGTTTAAAAAGCTGATTAGAATATGGTTTGGTCCATTTTTCATAACTTTTTACCACATTAATTAGCTTATTTTTTATTTATTTAGTTTGTTAATTTAAGATTTTTTAAAATGCATTAGTGGTCATGTGTCATCTAGGAGGTTTCAGAAGGAGAAAACCCAGGCAAGAGTCCAGACAACTCAGCATGCACCTCCGGTCTCCACTTGAAAATCTGTCGACATCTCTTCCCATCCATTTCCCAGAGCAGATTCAAGGGGACAATGAGGGGACAATGCAGATGGTCGTAGACATGTCAAGCACCTCTCCTCCAACACTGTGCTACGGGCAGGTGGCAACATCATGTTCTTTGGCATGATGTTTGTGAGGTGCAAAAAGGAGACTGAAATAATCCAAGTGACCAATTACTTGTTTTTAAATATTGCAATACTAACTGATTCTATTGCCTGGTGAGAGGGCTCCAGATTCAATTTCATTACCCACTTCCTCCCCGTACATAATCACACACACACAGAGCCAGAAGATCCCAGAGGGCAGAAATGGTGTCTTCTGTCTTATATCCTGGTATAAAAATAATTAAAGCTTTTGAGCGCTTGATGAATGAACTTAAATTCTCATCAATATCCTCAATGTGTACATTTGGTTGATTTTCACAAAAACATGGTTTTGATTATTTTTATCCTCCCATATTCCCAAATTCTGCTAATATTTCTCCACTTCCTGCATACTCCTGAATCAAGGGTATTCACGATCTGGCCCAAATTCCCTTCATAGATCCATTCCTACCTCCCTCCTCCTTAGGAATTCTATACTCCCATCAAACTAGCCTCATTGCTGCTCCTCACCAGTGCTCCAACCTCTGCATGTTCATGCAGCATTTCTCTCCTGAATGCCCACCCCACTCCCAGTCTCACGTTCTTAAGACACATTTTAAACATCACTTTCCACATGAAGCCCGTGGTGCTTAACTCCCATTTCCTTTTCATGTGATCCTTCCCTCTGTTCAGGCTCCAAAGTACTTTGCATGCTCTTGAGACATATATCACATCTGGGATTTTTATTATAAGTATCAGTCCATTGTTTTGGCCCCAAGCTAAACTGCAATAACCTAGAAGGAGGGTTATGTTTAAATTCCTCTGTATGTCCTGTAGTATCAGCTGAGCACCCTGCACATCATAGATAGGCAACATATACTTTTAAATGAATTGTCCTCAGTTTAAAAATAGTGGCAAATGGCTGCAATTCATTGTGGGTGCAAATTACAAAACTATAATGAAATATAGTTATTCATCTACTTTTTTGGCAAAGACAAATAATGATCACATACATACATGTTGACAGTAGTCTAAGCAAACATTATTATACATTGATGGAAGAAGTAAAAAGTAGTGTAATTTTTAGGTCAAGTAAAATCTGTCAAAATGGCAAATCCACATAGCCTTTGATCTGGCAATCATTTTTCAAGTATTTAGCTTACAATTTATACCATTACACATTAAAAGTTACAAACATTGCAAATGTCCACAGGAGCCGTGGTAAGTAAATTATGCACATCCTTATCATGGAATGCTATATCACTGCTTAAAATTAACAAGAAGAAAGTTCTTTCCTGATATGGAAGGATCTCCAAGACATATCTTTAACAATAACAACAAAAATCTTGATGCAAATCAACTACATATTTTACGAAAGAAGTAAAAAAGAATATGCATATACTTCTACATACACACATAAAATACATCTGAGGGGCTGCATAAGAAATTAATAATAGTAGTCACTTCTGGAGCAAAACACTGGATTTCTGGAGTACAGGAATGGAAGAGAGAGGTCTTATTTTATTTATTTGATATCTATGGAATCTTGACCATAAAGGTATATTAAGCATTCAAAAATTATAATTACCATTAATTAAATAATCTTTTAAATAAATTTAGCAAAAACCCATCATTCTTTGAATCCCCTTTTAGAATAGTGCTTCTGTAAGCTCACCCCAAGGGCCATTCAGACCGTAACTCTAGGCTGGCTGAAGGGAAGCCATTTTGCTTCCAGTGTACTTTGGCTTGTTCTGTCTTTTTTTTTTTTTTTTTTTTTTTTTTTTGTGACAGATGCGCACGCTGTTGCCCAGGGAAGTGTGCTGTGGCGTCAGCCTAGCTCACAGCAACCTCAAACTCCTGGGCTCAAGCAATCCTCCTGCCTCAGCCTCCCGAGTAGCTGGAACTACAGGCATGCGCCACCAGGCCCGGCTAATTTTTTCTATATATTTTTAGTTGGCCAATTAATTTCTTTCTATTTTTTAGTAGAGACGGGGTCTCGCTCTTGCTCAGGCTGGTTTCAAAATCCTGACCTTGAGCGATCCCCCTGCCTCGGCCTCCCAGAGTGCTAGGATTACAGGCGTGAGCCACCACGCCTGGCCTAGCTTGTTCTGCCTTAAAAGTTTAGAATTAACCTGCTGCTTGCTTACTCAGCTTCCAGGTACAAGATTAGAAAATAATCTTGAGGAAAAAACAGATCAAGAGTCTAGAATAGGCCAACCACAGACTGCTGATGATGACAAGATCCGCTAAAGGACCCACTGTTTGCTGATAACCGCGGAGCAAGTCATGATGACTTGTACAAATCCTACTTTCTGCCACCAACTCCCTTTACCCCTTCCTTTTAACAGTTGCTCAGGAAGCAGAGAAGATGAGATGGTCTTTGAAACGATAGTCTGCCATCTTCTCAGGCTGCCAGCACTTGAATAAAACATCTTTCCTTCACCAACACTCACCACTGGTGTCTAGTTCCTGGGTGGCAGGCAGCCAAACCTGTGTTCAGCAACAAATCCCTCAGTGGGACCCCAGGGAGAGTACAACACTCCATGATGCAAGGAAAAGAATACACGGGTGAGCATCTCAGCCGGGCCAGAAAGAGAAGACTATGCCAGGGAGTCCTCATAGGCTACTTCTTGGTATGTCCATTGTGGGGAAAATCCTTACTACACTTTGAAATCATCAAAACATTGCTTTTTAGCCAACTTTAGTGACAGAACTCTCAGGGGAAAGCAGGGAGCTCATAGCTGACGCTCGTGCTGGGTTCCTCAGATCCTAACCTCCTGCCTCAGCCAGAGATGGCTAGAGCTTAGCTTAATAAGCAGGTGATTGATCTGTCGTTTGTATCATGAACACACAGAATTAGTGGACTATGGGCATTGAGGTCTTAGAGCTCAGTGGAACGGAAATGTTGAGGGGCCCTCTTCTTGTCTTGGCTGGCTGTGAATTTTGAGAAATATACTTCCAAGCTTTGCCTTCTTTCAGGGGAGTTTCCTACGTTCCCAGCCTAGACTCTGGTCATCTCAGCCTGGTGTGAACACATGCAAACTACCAGGGCTTTGATGCAAATAAAGGTTAGATAACAAGTATGAGGGTCAAAAACAAAACAAAAGCAAAAAAAAAAAAAGAAAGAAAAAGAAGAAGAAGAAGAAGAAGAAGTAAATCAAAAGGAAACAAAACAATAATAACAAACCTGCGTGAGCCACCAAGCTAATCTCGCTTTCTCCTCTTTAATCATGAAAGCTCATTTCTAAGAAGGGATAATGAGGATAATGTCAGTTTCAAAACCACTTGAAATGATACTTTAAAAAATAAAGAAGACAGTTCTTCATTTGAATTGGCCTCAATGAGCTTTAATTATGCAATGTGAGCAAATGAAAAGAGCTAATTAGAATGTATATCCTTGTTTAGGTATATTCCCATCAATGTGCTTTTATAAATGGTTTGCATTTGAAAAGAGATCATTTTTTATAAAAATCTAAAAAAGAAATTTATCTTTGTGAATAAGGAGCGAACAAAAATAGAGGCGTTAAGCAAAAAAAAAGTGAAAGTATCTGTTGTACTAAGCCTTTAAAAAATACAAATTAAACGCTTGTCTGTCTCAATTGAGTCAATTGACTGACACTAATCTGAGCTCTTAAAGGGCTGAAAGATGGTCTCCTGGCTGATTCCAACAGGGAGATGTTTACAAGCTCTTCAATTTCCATGTAGCAAGAAGGAATTGATTTAGTTATGAAGCCCTAGAAGTTGCAAAGGGAATGTACCAGATCATGTTAAATTTGGGGTAACCACATACAGTAATTCACATTCTTTTTTATATAACTATACCTGAATTTGAAGCCAGAGCATGTTTTGAAAACAAAACAAAAAAAAAAAAAACAAATTTAAAAAAACAAAACATTATTTCTTAAGTAATGTTCTCAGAAGTAAGAGCTTGGTGATTTTACCTCCACATTATCCTCAGCTTCTCACCTTGGAGATATGTCTGGTTTTATTTCCACCCCAAAACACCCCAGGTATATCAGAGGGATAAAAGCGAGCCATTTGTTATTTAAATCAGCTGACAAATTACAAATGGAAAATATAATATTTGCATATATTTACTGAAAAATACATGTCTGGCTCTGTATTTGGGACATTACCTAGATTTATTGAATCATTTCAAATATCCTATGGATATGTGTTAATTATATCTCTAACATCTTTGCTTTTGCTACTCTAGCCTCCCAAGCCCGTATGCCCGCTCTTAAAACAACTTTACCAACAGCATTAAAAAATTGCTTGTGGGGATAAACTCAGGCAAATTCAAGGAATGTCAGACCTTGTGCTTTCCGTCTTCAATTGTAAGAGGTAAAGGTCTGAAAAAGGGCAATGAGTTTTTACAGTCTTTACAGATGGTAATCAAGTTAAGATGAAGCCATGAGGGTGGGCCCTAATCCACTCTGCCTGGTGCCACAGTAAGAAGAGGAGAAGAGACACAGAGATGGAGATACGCAGGGGAAAGACAACCTTGTGAAAATGTAAGCAGAAATTGTAGTGATGCTGCCACAAACCAAGGAATGACTAGAGCTGGAAGAGGTGGGGAAGTTGCCTCCCCTCGCAGCTTTAGCGGGAACATGGCCCTTCCAACACCTGATTTGAGACTTCTAGCCTATAGAACTGTGAAAACAAATTTCTGTTGTTTTAAGTTGCTGGTATTCATTATCACAGCTGCAGGAAATTAATACACCCAGTTTTCCCCAATGGTAGCATTTTACAAAACTATAGTATAACATCATAACCAGGATATTAACCTTGATACAATCTACCTTTCTTATTTATATTTGCCACAGTTTAACTTGTATCCATGTAGGTGTCCAGTTCTATACAATTTCATCATATGTGTAGGTTTGTGTACCCCCCCACCAAGTCACAATGTTAAATAGTTGCATCACCACTAGGATCCTTCATGTAGCCCTTTTAGAATCACACCAATTTCTCCTCTATCCCTGGATTGGATGAGAATTCCATCCTTAACCACCAGCAACTAATAGTCTGTTCTCCAGTTCTAAAATTTTGTCATTTCAAAAATGTCATATAAATAAAATTATATAGTACGTAATCTTTCGGAATTGGCTTTTTTCACTCAACTTAAATTCCTGAAGATTCATCTAGCTTGCTGTGTTGTCTGTGACTGCAAAACCTTGCTGAAATTTTGATAGAAATTACATCAAACTTATACATCAATTTGGGAAAAATGGCATCATTATTATACTGAGTCTTCCAGTCTATCAATGTGATGTATATTTTTGTTTTTAGGCATCCTTTAATTTCTTTCATCAACATTTTGTAATTTTCATCATACAGATCATATATATGTTTTGTTAAGTGTATATCTAAGTATCTTATTTTCTTTGGCACTATTGCCAAGCTGCAAGCTCAGTTTTTAATGAAAAAAAGTCAGACACAACTTCTTCTCTGAGGAGTTTCTGGAAAATAAGAGTGATGTTTTTGAAGTCTTCTCAATTTGTTATAATGCAGCTGAGCTTGTTTTGATAACTAGTTTGCCATCAGTGATATACAGTGTATATTTGTATAAGAAAATAAGATATCATCATAGCTGAGGATAAGAAAATATAAAAAAGAAGTAAAAAATTAAAAGTAATTAAATATATTTTTTATTAAAATTATAAAAAAAAGAAAAAAATAAGATAAAGTAAACAAGCAAACCTAGTTCAGATATTTTGTTAGAATTCTGGAAATTAAAAAAAAATACAATCAAACTATGATGCTTCAGATCTTCATTGCTAATGAGATTCTTGGGCACAGAGCAAAGTTAGGGGAAAAAAAGAGGCAAGTGACATATTATAAGGAAGATTTTTGTCCCCCAAGTCTGGGATTAAGAATGCCAACCTATCTACTCTTTCATAACCCAAAAACCTTTGATAGATAAGAGAAAATTCAACATATTTTATTAACTCAGTTGCCACATTTGGTTTCAGTTGCAGTGTATTACTAGTCCAAAGTATAGTAAGAGGAAGGAAATTTTGACTGGGCTAAAGAAATTGACCAAGCTGACAGGCTGACCCTTGCATGTAGCTGGCATTCTACAACAGTATACAAAGGTATGGTAACCGCAGAAGAGTTTCCAATATATTCTGATATTTATCAGATATCTCATTCAGAAGTGCTCTATAGTACATTATAGTGCTCTAATCTAGGTGGGCAGAAGTTCCATGGGTCTGAGTGATTGGCCTATTTGCATCAATGTGCTAACCTATGGCTGTTGATGAAGGGATAGAATTCACTTCCATAGTAGAAGGTGACAGCAAGGGCAAAGTAGAATGTCAGGGACCCAGGGACACATTTTATTCTCAATAGGAAACAAAATATAGGGCAAAGAAACTCTAGGTATAGTGCAAGACTCAAAGACTGAATCAACATTGAAGCAAGTTGAGTTTGAGAAGATTGTGACTTGATGGGAACTCAGGATCCACACCACAAGACAGGCAGAATTAATGCCAGATCTATGGCAGACAGGTCACCCCATGAGCTGGAGGGCTAAACTCCATAACCTGGTCAGGACTGACCCAGGAATTAGATAAGACACATCTGAAAGTAAAAAGCCCAGTAATTTCAGCTCTTTGTTTTAACTGAACGTTTTGAGGTGGTGGAATCATGTCAACCAAGGTACCCCCACACACGGCTTCCCATTACTGAGAGTTCACTAAATGTCAGGTATGTGTATTCCGTGATTCATCTCAGCAATCCTAAGCAGTGATCATTATTATTAATTCTATTTTAAAATGAGACAACAGAGGAAAAGAAAAGTTAAGAAATGTGTCCAAGGTGACATAGAAAGTCAGAGGGCCAAGTCTCCAAGTTGTACAGCCTGATGCTGGAGCCTGCATACTTAGCCATTAAACTATACATCACTCCCTTCTATTTTGTGGGTCACCTGGGCAAAAACAACTCACTGGCCCCTGCAGTGACACCACTGAAATTACCCATTATATCAAATCGGAATATATTTTTGCCCGTGGGTGTTATAATAGCAGGCACTATATTTTTCTTATAATACTACAGCATTTCAGAGATATCCAGTGAAAAGGTAGTGGCTCCTCAAATATAGGAACTAAGTCAGGATCTCAAGAAAAAACAAAGACTCTGTTAAATCAATACACAGAGATTATTATTATTTTATCTTCATCCTACAAAAGCAGAAAGTCTATTAGAAGCAGTGATGTGTAAAGTAATGGGGACTATCAACCAGCCTTTTGAGGCAACAATAGATTGGCAAGCAATTAAAAGTAATAATACAGGGAGATCTTATATACCCTTTAACAAGTTTCCCATAATGATTCAACTATTTTTAAAATTTATACTTATAAATTAAAATGTTATTAAATGGTGTATATTATGTCCATTTTGAGTATACTCACAACTACTGGGCAGTTGAAACTGCCATAATGGTTTTTTATAATATGTCGATGAGCCGTAATTATATTTCTTCCAATGCATCAATTCTAGACACAGGTACTTTTATTTAATCTAATTATGGGTTGTGTTTGAATTATATTCAAACAAATGAGGCTGTGATAAATTGGTAACAACTAGTTAATAAATCCAACACCTTTTTCACAGAAAGCTAATTTATTCAAGTATACGTATGTTTGACAAATAACTCCCACTTGGATGATTTATCAACTTCGCATGAGATAGTCTTACAACAGCCAGCTACTAGTCCTGTTTTTCATTTGGAGCTTCCATGGAAGGCTGAGAGAAGGATGGCAGAAGGTATAATTCTTTTTTCAGAGATCAAGGTTTTACAAAAAGAAGGCTCGTATTAAGTGCATATTAAATACATGTTAAAGAGGAGTACCTGTTAAGAGAAAGTAGCTCAAGCAATAGAAAAATAATATTTACAAAAATGAAGATACACAAACTATTTGAATCCAAAATCATACAAATTATGCATAGTCACTGAAGGAAGTAAAAACACCATTAATATTATATAAGCTTATTAAACTATAAAACCCAAAATTACTAGTTACTAGTAACAAATTAATTATTATTTATGAGGGTTGTTACAAAAAAAATACTAATCTGGGTGACCACCCATGAACTGATTAAATCAATCCATAGCTCTGGATCCTGTACAGTAATTTTTTTTTTAATAACTGTAGGTGATTTTAATGTGTAGCCAAATTTGAGAAACGCTGGTAGTTCATTACATTTCTTGATTGAGAATCTCAATTTATTCATTCACTCTACAGTATTAATAAGTCACTGTAGCAATATCAATTTATGGCAATTGACTTATACATACTTTTATAGAATTATAATTCATTCTACTATGGGTTCTATTCCCGGCACTCTACTTAAGCCAGTGATTTAACTTTCATGGCTTCAATTTCTTTAATTGTAAAATAAATGATTAGTCTAAATGATTTCTAAAACCTCTCTAGCTCTAAAACCTTAAACTAAGATTAGTGATTAATCTCAAATGTAAAGACCAGAAAACTGTCACATTCACCTGGGGAATTTTGATCAGTGCCATTCATCCATATTTCAACAGATTTTGCTATACTGTACTACTCTCCCTACTACAACCTCCACCAACACATACTAACCATAGGCCTAGAAAATAAGATACTAAATGCCAGAAATCACATTCTATTTTTTTCATTTTCCTTAATATCTCTTGTAAGGTTGCCATAAGTGGATAGAAGGAAAGCATTTATAGGTTCTTAAGCAAAACTTTCAGATATGGCAGGCTATCAGCTATCAGCTGCTTCATAAGAATCCATCCCTAAACTCAATGGCTTAAAGCCACAACCTTTTATAGAATCTTATAAATTTGGAAAGCATTCAGCTAGCTGATTCTTTTGCTCTACACAGTATTGACTGAGCTCATTTAGCGGTATTTCGTAAGCTGTTGGGTTCGTCCATTGGCTCCAAGTAGTTTCCCTTAAATGCCTGGTGCGTGGTTCCTTGGAAGGTGGGCTTAGGTAGGAAACTCTTCTTCTCCCTATAATCTCAGGGCCTCTCTAGGTAGTCTCTACAACAGGGCATGAGAATTCTTACATGATGGATCAGAGCTCCAAGATAGAATGTTTTAACAGACAAGAAGAGGAAAGTTCCAATTTAAGACTTCAGCCCAGAAACTAGCATAGGGTCAATTCCACTGTGTTCTGTCAGGCAAAGCACTCACAGAGTCCACCCAGATTCAAGGAAAGAAGACATAAAACCCAACCTCTCAATGGGAGAAATTCAGAGAATCTGTAGCAATCTTGAATCAACAACACAGTCTATCAGTGCATCCTTTCAGCATAGGGAAGTATTTAAACACACTTTGCACTCACAGCTAGATAGGGTTTAAATGCTAGCTGTGCTGCTCTCTGGTTGAGTGGTTTGGGGTAAGTCATTCTCTGAACAAGTAGCCTCTCAGAGACGTAAATTTCTGATTTGTAAAATGAGATTGGTGACAATGCTGCATATCTCATAGGATAATAGAATGAAAGAAGAGAATTTCTGAAGTGAGAATTGCACAGTATCTGGCACATAGATGACAGCTCTAATGTGATTATTAGGTATAGGACATTCTGTTAGGTGTTTTGAGATCCTCCAAAGATGTTTCACTTCAGGAACCTATGAGAAGAAAGTTTATATTCAATAAATGTGAGTGCCCCCAAGTTGAAAGGACGGAAAATTGACTTTCTGACTTGGGTGTTTAGATAAAGCTTCAAGAAGCAAAGCCCTGAAGGCTAATTAGGGTGTAGCTGAGAAAGGTGGAAGAAGAGATGGACCTAGTTGTGTTCACTCTTTGATGCAGAAATATACTGATTTTCTCAATAGTCTGGGGAAATGCATAGTGCCAGTCACAAAATTATTCCTTCTTGTTTTGTTAAGGGAAAAACAAACAAAACTCTCCAGTGTGCCATGTTCAGGCACGAGTGACACCTAATTCCATCCACCCTCTCCCTCATCTACATACTCATTTTCCTTCTTAAAAGATTCTACTCAAACATCACCACCTTTGTAATAACTTCCCTGATTTTCTCAGGCAGAATTAATTCCCCCTTCCTCTATATCTCCACAGCACTTTTATTATTCATATCATACAATATTGTAATTATGTGTTTAGGTATTTGTGTATTCCTCTCTACCCCCCACTACCTATGAATGCCTTGAGGATGGGAACTATACCATGAGTGCACACTGGAGGCACTCTGCACATGTGCCTGGTTGGAGATTAATAACATATCACAGGCAAATCATGTTAAGTAAGAACATATCCTATTCCCCTACTACTCAAGTGTTGTCCTTGGACCAGAAGCCTCAGAGTCACCTGGGAGTTTTTCACAAAGGAAGAATCTGGACCCTCCCAGGACCTACTGAGTCAGAATCTGCATTTTAATAAGATCCACTGGATATTCACATGTGCATTTATGTTTAAAAAGCATTGCTCTAGCATAAGCTACAATCTAGCTTCTTCTCATTGAAATGTCCTCAGTGCTTCTAGACAGGAAATAACTAAATTAACTAAAAATGCAAATCCTTTTCTCCATTTTGTTTTTTTGTTTGTTTGTTTGTTTGTTTGAGACAAAGTCTCACTCTGTTGCCCTGGCTACAGTGCTGTGGCATCAGCCTAGCTCATAGCAACCTCAAACTCCTGGGCTCAAGCGATCCTCCTGCTTTAGCCTCCCAAGTAGCTGGGACTACAGGCATGCACCACCATGCCTGGCTAATTTCTTTCTATTTTTGGTAGAGATGGGGTCTCGCTCTTGCTCAGGCTGGTCTCGAACTCCTGAGCTCAAACGATCTGCCCGCCTTGGCCTCCCAGAGTGCTAGGATTACAGATGTGAGCCACCGTGCCCAGCCCCCTTTCTCCATTTTGGAAGCCAAAAAATTAATTTGGTACAGTTTGGTTAAAACCCAAAGGTTTCTTTTTGACCATATATGCATATGATTTTTTAATCATGAACAAACCACAGATTTGTTCCTTGTTCTGGGGTCAACACTAACAGTATTCTCAATTACTTTCACACATAATTCAGAGAGTGGAAAGGAAGAGAAAATTCTATTTCAAGAAAGTGTACCTTCTCTCTGACATTCTGTATTGTTTATTAGAAACTCTCTCCTGGTTGGTTATCCACACCCATTGCGTTACCTGGGGCAGATGGTGATGTGGTGCACAGATCAGGAGAAATGGATCTCTATGGGGAAAATGCCAGCATTCTCTTAAAAATGCAAAGCATTAAAAAGAGAATATGTTCTTTAATCAGATTCTGGTCCACAAGAAAAGGTGTGGCAGGAGCGATAAATGAGACCCAGAGGCCCCTTCGTCTGGGAACCAAATAGTGTTGCTCGTGGATTGGCAAGACAGAGATGAGCTTTCTGGCTCAGAGCAGCAGTCTGCCATCCTGGGAAATGCTGCCCAGTGGTCTCTTTCGTGGCAAGGGATGTATTTCATCCCAGAGAGCTTCTTTCTCTTATCAAAATGTTCTTAGGAAGTCAAGTCATATACCTCAAGTCCCAATATGAACAAGAGTAATGTCATCTGCTTCCAATTATTAGTAATTTACTACGTGGCAGACACTGTCCCAAGTGCTTTCCCTATATTGGTTTATTTCATCTTAACGAAAATTTTGAGAAGTTGGTATTATTATACCCATTTTATAGAGGAAGAGAGTGAGATTCAGAGAAGGAAAGTGGTTTTCTCAAGGTGTTGTGAAAGGATCGTAGTTTTTAATCATCAAAGTTTATTACACACGATGTTTATGCCTGAAACGAATTGGTGAAACTAATTTTCTGGAGATTGGGACCAGATTGGGACCAGAAATGCCTCAGTAGAGGTTGTCAGTGGGCACATCAGGGACTATGCTGTCTAATACATGAGTACTTACTGGGAACAGAGTCAATTTAGAGTCAGCATCAATTTCTGTGAGCCATGAGGTATCAATCCTCCAAACCACTTACCGCCAACACAATTTGTAACCGTTGGCTTAGTGGAGAGGAGACCAATTTAAAGGCTTCACTGAGAAGCATCCAGGGCCTCACGAGGTGGGGCTAGGATATTCTCCTGAAGATGGTCCAAGAGAAAGTCAGATTGCTCCTCTGGGTGGAAGAGTAGCAGCTACTCAAGCATCAGACTATATGTCCTGAATTAACAAACCGCCTGCCGCTGAGGAGGCTGAGCCCTTACTTTTATTTTGGCAGCCGGGAGAAGGTGATCAGAGAATATCTAGAGTGTGACAAGTCCCTGAGGGAAGGGGGTGTGGAGAGGAGGGGCTTTGAATCCCTCCTAGAGAACCCTGTACCTCTTTGAACTGAGGCCATTTGAATGGCCAACATGCCAGGATGCTAGCTGAAAGTGATTGTCATTTTATCCCTCATCCTCCCAATGAGAGATTGTCATTTTTGCTAGTTACCAGGAGATGACTAGGCCGCCTTTCATGACATTCTACCTTAGAGTCACATCCTACAGTTATTTCCTCATTTTGCAAAGCTTCTTTCTTTCCTTCTCACTGACAGTTTTTGGTTGTTCATTTTCTAAGTGATATCACATGTGGATTCTCATGTATGAGGTGAGGGTACCTTTGGTGCTGTGACCTAAAGCAAGGATTCCAACACAGCTTTACAACACACTCCAAATCGAGCATCTATCCCCAACTTCATTGTCCATTCATATTCTGCTGTGAAGGAGAGAAGTGAAACAAGAAAGTAACCTGAGACAACAAAAATTTAATTTTTATTTTGAGAATGAAGGAGCAGTGAAAGCCATCCTACCTCACAAGGAAAATCACAAGAGACTGAAAAAGGCAGAAGAGAGGGGTGGTGCAGCAGCTGAGGAAGGTGCAGTTCTCCCACCAGAGAGGGCCATGAGTCCTGACTCTACCATCCCCTGGCTGTGTGGCCTGGGCAAATCAGTCTTTGAGTCTCAATTTCTCATTTGTCAATCATGCCTGCCGTTACCTAGCTTGAAGAAATTTTGCAAAGAGTAAGAGGAGAAAGGAAGGAAATGTACACAGACCTTGTGCATAGTAGGCACTAAAATTATAAACTAAATTTGTAAAAAGCACTGAATTTTCATTTTATGTCAGCTCTCTAGGGAAAAACTCTAGAATGGAGCTTTTCTTAAAGGAGGTTTATTGGTGACTATACTCAGAAACAACACACATAAGGCAAGGAAGGAAGCGGGATTGGGAAAGCAAGAAGTTGAACTATGATGTAGATTCAACACAGGCCTCAGCTGATGCCATAGGCATCTCTGGAGTTTGGATGGTCCATCAGAGATGTCTAAATTGAGGCAAGGGAACTCAATCTGTTCCCTGATATCCACTCATCATTGGATGTAGACTGTCCTTGGAAAGAATCCTGAGTCTGGGCAGGGCAGCTCCTTTCAGTAGAGGGCAATTCTGGAGAGGGACACAGATGTGAGTTCCAGCAGCTAACATTCCTGGTAGGTGAGGGGATGAGCAGCTCTGCCCTGAAGCAGCAATCTGGGCAGGGGACTATATTATCCACTGCATGTACAAAAGCACCGTAGACAGAATTCTGACCCCAAGCCACTGGGAAAACCCACGCTGGCGCCTAAATGCAATGAGACAGCAATACAAATGTTTGCCTTTGCATTTTTGACCAACTCAAACCTCCGGGCTGATCTCTGCTCTAAATCTATCTTAAACTCAAAACAGGGGAGAATATCAACAGTATGACCCTTTGTGCAGCCTAAATTGAAAGGTCCAGGTATGCAATGAATTGGATCAGTTTTGTCACTAACAGATGCACAGCACCTGTCACAGAGCCTGCACATAACAGTGGTTCAATAATTATTGAGTGAACCAATGAATGAATGGGGGTACATAATGAGCTGGAGTGACCCTGAAGACTGTCGCAGAAGAAGCCTATAAAAAGGCAATGTGGAGAAGGCCTTTCTTCATCAGAACACTAGCTAGGTTCTTACAAGTCTCTCAAGTTAATTCAGTTTATATCACAAGTTAAAAAAAAAAAAAAGTCAAAAGGTTTGTGATAAAGAATTATGAAAAATCCCAGAGAAAAATGTAATTCTGGAACTTAGACTTTTTATATTCCATAATAAGTGTACCAGCCAAAATGCTTTTTACAATAGACTTTGAACCTCTCCTGGGTTGAAGAAAAAAAGTCAGAAATCCATTTCCCTGGCTGGCAGCCACTAATTTTCTAGCACTCAAACAGGAGATGCAGAATTAGCTCCATAATATCTACTATTTAAAAATGTCAGCCTAATATTACTAAGGAGACATGTCCCAGGCACAAAAGCCAGCTCTTCAAAACAATGCATTTCACGGGTACGCTGACCTGGCTAATGCTTCTCCCATTAGACCAAAGGTTGAGGCAACATCTGCCTAGAGCTTGAGAGAAAATGTATTTATGTAGCTGAAAATTACATGTAGCCTTCTCTCTGAAATATCATTTCCCGAATTTCAACTTTTAACATGATTTACATTGCGCAAAATATTGAGAGCCAGGCAGCACTTTCATGTCTTTGATTTTGGGTAATTATGTTTAAGCTGAAAGATTTTTACTGTCTTTCTATTACTTTTGCCCATAAGCATATCAACTTATTTTTTCCCATCCTCTCTCTGTTTAAAAGATGGAAATAGAATTTCTGTAACGATTCTTTTCAGAGGCAAATGATTGTCCAAAATCTGATCAGGAGAGGGAGCGTTCTGCTATTGCAGCCTGGGGAACGTTCTCAAATCTGACAGAGCCTGGCTCCGTGACTAGCAGCAGGGTAGAGGGGGAAGAGTCACACGGATGCCTAAGTTCTAAATCACCTTCCCCTGTGCTGGCTGGCAGCTCTCACCACGCCCGCTGCCACAGTTCCCGACTTGTCTTCCTGCTTCCTCTCTTGGTCCTCCTTAATCCATTCTCTAAACAGCAACCAGAGTGAGGTCATGAAGCATCATCAGATCTTATGCCTCTTCTGCTTGAACTGCTTCAATGGCTTCCCTGACGCTTCAAATAAAAATAAAAGTTTGTGTCATGTCTTCAGTGATACTTAAGATCTGGCTCCAACACTTTGACCAGGATAAATTTATGAAAGTTTTAAGAGCAAAACTTGAAGGCGAAGGAAGTTGGTATTGGTGTCAGGGTCTAAGACACTTGTCCCGGAAAGTGGCCCTCAGAGCTCCAAGCACTACCTCTCTCATGAACCTCTCCTCTGTGTGCCCATATGCTCCAGCCCTGTACCTTGAATCAGCCCACTGTTTGTTTCTTTTTTCTTTTTTTTTCATTAAAACATTTTGTTGGGGCTGGGCGCTGTGGCTCACGCCTGTAATCCTAGCACTCTGGGAGGCCGAGGCGGGTGGATCACTCAAGGTCAGGAGTTTGAAACCAGCCTGAGCAAGAGCGAGACCCCATCTCTACTAACAATGGAAAGAAATTAATTGGCCAACTAAAAATATATAGAAAAATTAGCCAGGCATGGTAGTGCATGCTTGTAGTCCCAGCTACTTGGGAGGCTGAGGCAAAAGGATCGCTTGAGCCCAGGAGTTTGAGGTTGCTGTGAGCTAGGCTAACGCCAAGGCACTCTAGCCAGGGCAACAGAGTGAGACTCTGTCTCAAAAAACAAAAAAAAAAAAAAAAACAAAACATTTTTTTGGCACTGGACTAGGTGCAAAGACTATGGAGCTGAATTGGAGCTTAGATGTGAGACTTTTGGGGAAAGTATAACGTTCACTCTGATGATCCTTGCACCTGATACTTCTGTAGCTTTTAATTTAGTATCAATAATTGACCTTAAGCCAACATTCTAAACCAGCCTACCACATCAGAGGTACATATTAGGAAGCAGGAATAGAGCTCTTCTAAGAGGATTCTTTGCTAAGTGATGTACTTGGTGTGGAGGGAACTTCTTGTTTGTCGTTGATTCCATAAAGTACAGTTGCCCTTTAGACTTCTTCATGTCTAAGCATCTGTTTCCACTGCTGAGGCTTCCACATGCTTTGGTGTGTGTGTTGCGTAGGTGAGATCAGCCACCATTTTACTCCCCATCTAACTCGTGTGATAACAAACAGAGCAAAAATCTTAGAAAACCTCCGTAGTTATTGTGCTTACATCAGGAACAGGCAGCTAAGAGAATCTGTAATGAACTCTTTAGTCACAGGAGGCTCAGGAAAGAGAACATCCCGGTCAAAAACAGAAAACAGTGACAATGAAACTAGGAGAGGTGCAGCTGCTACTCAGAATCTGCCCAAAAAAAGAAAAGGTAATCAGAAAAGATGAAGCCCAAAGACCAAAAGCACTGATCTCTGAGGGCTTCCCAGACCCCTGTGGAGGACTTCTTCCTTCCTTATTTATTTACTCAATAAATATTCAACAATATGGTCAAGTTCAGTGGCTTATTCAGCTACAGCACACAAGGTGCCCTAGCTGTGGTGTGTAGAAATATTTATGATTATTTAATGATACATGATCCCATTCATTGGTTATTAATTAATATATGAGAACTTGAACTCCTCTCCTTTTGATGCCTGTGAAAACAGGCTATTTATCTATCAACCAAAATTGTCAATGCTGGCACAGTAAGAGAAAGCCAACCATTTTCGTTAGATTTATTGGATGGCAGCATCATTGCCAGACCTCACACTGACATGCAATTTATAATACTGTGAAGGTTTTAAATGTATAGTTGGGTGATTAAGCATAGCTATGGAATAAGACTTGATAGAGATAGTGACTTCAGTAGTTTTGGAAACATATTGGAGGAACCTCTCATCTGAGGGGAAGCTCCTTCTCAAATGTCTGTCTTATGTGGCTTCAAAATTAAGGACTTAGAAGTTATTTTCAAAAATAACTTCCCAGAGGCATATAAGCAGTGTCATCAAATGAACAAGGAAGGTGGGAAGAAGTTCTTATACACTTTTCTAGCATAAGTGAGAAGTTGATGGTGACTTCATTAAAGAAAAGACATCCCAAACTCATCACCCTTATGGTTAAGCTCGAGGTTACTGTCGTCTGTGTTTGAGATGTTTCATTTGAGGGAACAGTGAAAGTCACTCCACAAATCTCAGAAGCAGAAGAGCTTTAGAATAAGAGCCTTCAGAAATGAGATTTATGACAAGTCCCTCTGTCTGCAGGATGTAATCCTTTCTTGAATTCAGAATGCTATATCTTCTCAGAAGTATTTCTGGGGCAGTTCTGAAGTACTTAAGGGGAACACACCAAAGAAATTATCCATTGGTCCTACTTACCACAGCTTGAGCACTTTTAGAACGAGGCTTTTGACTGAAGTACTATTTTGCCTTCCTCAATACTTAACTATGTTTGAAGACTTGAACAACCTATTTAATCTCCCTGCTCATTGTACATGTCTATCAAATTAGTTACTAACTTCTGCATAGAATAATTCTGAAGATTAAATTAGTTTAAAAAAACACTCAGAGCCTAGTTGAAGGAGAAATTTTAGTGATAGCTATTGTATTGACATCGTCATTATCATCATCATTATTATCATTGTAATAACCATTTATCATCAACCATGGATTCTGAGCTACTTATGACTGACTTCATGGTAGAAGAATCCTTGATGCCTCAGGAAAGTAGCACCAACTCTGTCTAGTGGATATTTTACTATGGTGTATGCTTCATGACATGAGTAAAGAAAACTATCTCTACCACTTTGACAACACAAATAATAGTATTCACTAAGCTTGAATAAAACTCAAAAGAACCTACGAATTTTATGGTTCTGCTTCAGGACCTGGAAATCTCAGTCTTGGTGCTAACAGCCAATGTTCTTGAAGAAATGACACCTCTTGCTGTCCTATATTGTGTGTGTGTGTGTACACATATACTATAGGGCACACACACATATATAATATAGGGCAGCAAGAGATGTCATTTCTTCAAGACCATTAGCTATCAGCACCAAGATTTTATATATATACATATATATATATATATATATATATATATATTTGAAATAACCCCCACTAGTTAGGGACTATATATATGTGTCTTCTATAAAAAGCCCTAGTGGTATGTATCACTCATCTATGTACATATCTTATTTCCAGTCTAGACATGCAACTTCAGCATTTCCCGGCATGTGTATTTCAAGGACTGGCCTTGGTTTCTGTATCTGCATTTATCTGGCACACTGCTCTACTCCCCCATCACTGCAGCTCTCTATGCTCAATCCCAGTAAAGAATATTGTTACAATGAGAGGCATTGGCTCAGAAATAATCGGTTTTCATAGCCCTAGAGACTTTACCTCTTCTAATCTTTAGGATTCTTTTGGGACTGTCAATCACATGGCCTCTACTTTTCCAGCTTCAGGGGTGAACACCTGACTCAGCCCGGCCAATAAAAATGCCCCCATTCCCCTTACACAGTGATTGGTTTGTGGTTGGGCATCGTATTAGTTTTCTGGGGCTTCCATAGCAAACTACCACAGACTGGCGGCTTAAGTAACAGAAATTTATTTTCTCACAGTCCTGGAAACTATAAGTCCAAGATCCAGGTGCTGGCAGGTTCGGTTTCTCCTGAGGCTCTCTCCTTGGCTTGCAGATAGCTATTTTCTCACTGTGTCCTCTCATGGTTTTCG